>JACVVK020000083.1:1515000-1517500 GCA_018292915.2 Batillaria attramentaria
ACACACACACACACACACACACCGTAGTTAGTTACTGTAATTTCTACTCTTAACCACTTGTATTATAAGCTCAGTTTAGTTAGTTGGTAAATTAGTGGTGAACCAATTTTATGCATTGTGTCGTTTCTTATCAGTTTTAGTTTGCTCGTCTTATATTAGTCATACATAGTGAAGCTGCTTTTAAATATTAACCCTTTATTTTATTTATTCATGCCCCTGGTCAAAAAGAATCGTTCTTGATGGACACAACAAAGTCGTTTGAATATTGAATCTTGACACACACACACACGCACGCACGCACGCACGCACGCAGACTGTTATTGAGTGACTGATTTAATGTTTTCCTACTTTGTCATCACTTGTGAAAGTACATCTTTAGTTTTGCAGTGTACAGACCTGTTGGAAATTTTTGTATTCCATTTTTTTTTTTTTGGGGGGGGGGGGGGTTGAATTGCGTCACTCCTTTTTCCCATCAGACAGAAAAAAATATTCCAATGAAGCGGAAAAGGTCAGCCCAACCAAAAAAAAAGAAGAAGAAAAGACAAAAGAGGAAAAGGGTATAATTGTGGCTTGTAGCGTACCTGCATGCAATTGAGGTTAAAACAAAAAAACTCAGACTGTCTCCGTCTGGTCAGTAAGCTCAACATCATGTTTTACACGTCAAAAACTGTCTTTAGATAATCTACATCATTTACGCAGTACTGACCATGTGAACAAACGCCACACATGTAAGGACAAGACGGCGGCACGTTGCTGTACTTGCAATAGTCTGGCGGCCACTGGTTGCCGGGACCACACACCCACGAGTCTCCTGTCTCCAGTGCAGGACAGTTTACTGAAACAATGGTTCCACTCTATTGCTGCTTGTTTCACAGTGTTGCTCAGTGATAAACGCATTATGCACTGATGAGGTGCAATATTGTGGTTTTCAAAGAAATGCGTGTTTTAATTTGGCAAGTCCACGGACTTGGCTTTCCTTTATGGTGCCTGCCGGATGGTGGTAGTGAGCAGGGCTAAAAGCTTTCAAGGTAAAGACCAGATACATGGAACTGCAAGCCAGTTTTGTCAGATACTGCCGTCGTCTGTAACAGCTCGGGAAACGGGTGCCATTTGTGGTACACGTAAAATACGCCTAAGGCAATGCATCGTAACAGAGATAGTTCAAAGAAAGACAGATGAAAGCGAAATAGAATGACGGTGATGATTCTGACGACAGCAATAACAATGATGCAATGATGAAATATTTGTCTGTGGCAGCACTCACGTGTCTGGCAGCTATCGCCAATGTACAGGCCGGAACAGGTGCACTGACAGGTCTTGTAGTTCATGGTGCCGGCATGGTAGCACATCTTGTCTCCACACTCTACACACACACACACACACACACACACACACACACACACACACACACACACACAGACACACACGTGACTATATGACCTCCCATATCAGCAAGGCGTAATTTGCACGAAACTCAAACTGACCAGTACTGTTTGTATTTTTGCCGTCATTCTGAGCCACATTTCATATCAGACTGTCTCCGTCTGGTCAGTACGATGCGCATCATGCTTCATACCATCGTTAAAACCACCATCTCTAGAAATCTACGTCATTTACGCAATACTGACCATGTGGACAAACGCCACACATGTAAGGACAAGACGGCGGCACGTTGCTGTACTTGCAATAGTCTGGCGGCCACTGGTTGCCGGGACCACACACCCACGAGTCTCCTGTCTCCAGTGCAGGACAGTTTACTGAAACAATAGACAAAAAAAAGTCCCACTCTATTGTTTGTTTCTTGTTTTACAGTGTCGGACAGTGCTCAACGTATTACGCTGTGACGAGCGTGCATACAACAGTGGTTTTCAAAGCAATGCGTGTTTTGGCTGCTTGTGGGATAGTGGTGGTGACGAGTGCTAAAAAATCCTGGGTAAACACCAGATTCAATGTGCTTCACATTTGTTAGATACTGCCATTATCTGTAACAGCTCTGGAAATGAACGCCGTTCAGATGTGGTAGACGTAAAATACACCTATGAAAATGTATTGTAAATGTGATAGTTTAAAGAAAGACAGATGAAGCGAAATAGGATTTCGATGATGATTCTGACGACGACAATGACGACGATACAGGACTCACGTGTCTGGCAGGTGTCGCCAGTGTACAGGCCGGAACAGCTACAGGTGCAGGAAGCTTTGTCAAGGGCACCGCCGTTCTGACACTTCTTGTCTCCACACACTGTATCACACACACACAGACACACACACACACACACACACACACACACACACACACACACACACACACACACACACACACAATTTGTTGTGCTGGAAACCGTATCCATGCTCATCGAATTATTTGTACTCCTCAGTCCAAAGACCAACAGTTTTGTAGTTACAAGAGATTCAAAAAATATTTCTTCTTGTTGTTTTATCAGTGGTAGATTTCGTCTATGGTAATACACTTCGGCCATTTCCAGAAAATAGCAAACCT
>JACVVK020000083.1:1522500-1595000 GCA_018292915.2 Batillaria attramentaria
CTTTGTTAGTGAGCGCTTGATTCCAGTAATCAACCATATCATAATTTAAAGACACGTCAAAACAAGGGAAGCACCCTCGATCCCGTGAAGTGGGCGAGTCTCGGCTGTGTGGCAACAGCCTCCCCAATGGGCCCATATGACACCCGCTCTGGGTAGGAGCCGATCTAGGTAGGAAACATCCCTCTTAATAATAATAATAATATATAATAATAATATATTACATTTGTAGAGCGCGGAGTTCTGCTTCGAAAAGCACTCAATGCGCTTTTGCTCACGCACACACACAACATTCACACGCACACATTTATACACATCAATACAGGCGGTGGAGTTTAAACTTAAAGATTAAAAGCTAGTTTGAAAAGATGTGTTTTGAGGTTTGCTTTAAACTGTAGGAGGGAAGGGGTGTTTCTCACAAAAGATGGCAAGGAGTTCCAAATGGGGGGCGGGGGTGGGGCACAATAACTGAAAGAACGTTGGCCAAATGTTTTGAGGTTGACTCGGCGGACCTAAAGTAGCTTTTCTGAGGATGAGCGGAGAGTGCGGGATGTTTCGTACGTGGTAAGTTTATCTCTGGGATTCGAACACGGGTCTCCCAGTCCATAACCCGAAGTGCTAACCACCACACCACGGGGGCCGGTACACCCACTGTTATTTCAGTACCAAAGCTCTCTTACCACATAGTTTGCCGGAGGAGTCACATTTGTTAGGACAGGCTGAGCAGCTACTCGTGGAATTTTGATATGGTCTTTTGACGCCCATCTGGCTGAAAATACAAGCCCGTAACCGGTGATTAAAGACAAAGACTGTATTGCTGAGTTTACACACCAGGACAACTATCTTGTGGCTCTTTATCTACAACACCCTGAACGATCGCATTTCACGTGAAGCGCAAGTGAGACCGGATTAAAATCGCGTACCTGCATACAACAATTCATACGGTAGGTACGGCAGCCAACGTTTTCTCTGTCCACATAATTTATTTTGTTGTGAGTTGTGTCATCGTGAGATTCCCGAGGTCAAAAGAAATACAACAAAAACATTATGGGTCTCAAGATATAGTCCAAAACCGTGCTCTTGTCAGTCACCAGTCTTTACTATGGAATGGGTGAAAATGAGTAAAGAGCGTTTACTATTGTACTAAGCAAACGAGGGACATCGAATTCGGGATCTGGGGTTTTGCATGTGAATAGAGCCAACGTCAGCTTCATGTACTTTTGCCTTGGGCTTAGACAGAGCGCGGATTCCTTTTGTTGTTTTTTGAGTCGCAACGTTTGGGTCAGCTGGCGGGTAAACGCGTCTCAAACACTCCACTTCAGACAACTGTAGTAGTATCTAGTAGTATCCAGACCAGTTCCGCCATCCACAAAAATTGAAATGTGTCACAGTACTGAGACAGGCAGATGAATCTGGCTTTGACATTTAATTCCCGTTTTACGCGCTAATTGGTTATTTTGAAACAAATTCTACAAATTCACTCAAATGAGCGTCGTGGCACTCATCGACCTTGTGACCTTTAACGGTTCCAAAGACTGCTCGCCCTGTTGGGTCAAGGCGACCTCTAGCCAAGGGAGACTACTACTGCGGCTACTCGCGTCGTCTGCCAGGGCAATACGGAAGGAGAGAGCCTTTACATGATATTATTAATCATTTGTCAATAATTTCTATTTCTTTCCTCCCGGCCAGCACATGCTTCCGAACCGCTCGACCAAAGGCTAATGGGGTATGATATGCGCAGTTCACAGACGCAGCAACAGCACCATATTCTAACACGTCAACTGGCATCGTTACAGTGGCCGAAGGACACAAATACACAGGGCCTCAACACGTATATATATATATTCCCTATTAGCCTCAGGCATCATAGTCACGCCTAAAAATGCTTCAATCTAGAAACAATTACAACCATGAACAGACCATTCAAAGGCACGCGCCTGACAGGAACTAAAAAAAATTGAATGTCTCCATTCCGCTCAGGCCTCACTAGAGTGATGCACGTCTACTTTCTCTTTAGGCCACAGAGCCAGTTCACACAAATCCGCTTGCGTCACTTGTGCTCGTCCTCTGTGCAAAAAGTCCCAATTTCACAGACAGGTTGCCCCTCTTTTTGCGACCGCGTGACATGCACAATGACCTACATAACACGAAAATCACGCTTCTCATGACAACAAAAATCACTACAGACTAGCAGACTCGAGAAACAGGGTACCTAAAATAAACACCAAACATGACCCCGCGCCCAATTTGTGTCCTTAAAGATCTAAGCTCCCAACAAAAAGCTTTCCAAAGTGTGAAACAATTTTACAGAGTCGACCGTGCAAGAACAGTCAACTCTGTCACAGTTGCAGAGTTTTCAGCGCTTCGGGGACCCTAATAAAAACCAGAGCACGAGTTTGCCGTGACATTTTTTTTATGGCTTTTGGTCGGTTAGCGAGACACATCGCTACAGTGTCTATCGGATGTTGAGTGCTGCACGATCTTTCTCGCTCAGTGTCAAAACGCAAACTGAGCTGTGAAATCAGGCTGCCCTTGGCTTTTATTGGGGTTTCAGGGACGCTGAAAACTCTGCAGCTGTGACAGAGTTGACTGTGCGTGTACGGTCGACTCTGTAAAAAAATTTTCACACTTCGGAAAGATTTTTGTTGGAAGCTTAGATCTTTAAGCCAGTACATTATTCTAACATACCACAAAGCATAGTTACAGTAGCACAGTCTACAGTCTTGCACACTCCTAGGTTTAACGACTGTAACAAGTATTCTAACATACCCATACGCGTAGTTACAGAAGTAGTAGGAAACGCCCGAACAGTAGGACAGTCCACATCCGATTCGTTGTGTCTCTGCTTGAACCACCTGCACACAACACAGTCAGATTGGTTTGACTGGAAGTGAGCTACCTAGTGATTAACACATTTCGTACCGCGCAAGAGGACTAGTTTTCAACGTTTTAGGGTCTTTTTAGAGATAGAGTGAAGCACAAGCTAAAAAAAAAAAAAACCCAAATCAACGCTTGAAAATGCAAAAATTGTTGATTAATTTGAACAGAGACAGACAGAAAAACAAACAGACAGACAGAGACAGAGAGACAGACAGAGAAAGAGAGACAGACAGAGAAAGAGAGACAGACAGTCACAGAGAGAGACAGAGACAATGACAATGACCATAATCCCTATTTTCCAACGGTACACGTTTTGGCAGAAATACCACGTTCGAACCTGCCGATGCTGAACTACGAGAATATGTGTGAGAGAGAGAGAGAGAGAGAGAGAGAGAGAGACCTGTGTGTAGTGTCCAACATTTGCCCAGTTGCCGGTTGTGGACCCCACGCCGTACACAAAGTACTGCACCTCGTTGTACCAGCCTTGCACAGCACTGTCCCAGGACCCGTAACCGAAAGCGCCATTTTGTCCCACGTAGATGCCTGGAAGCGCTGGCGACATAAAGTGGAAAAGACTCGGCCTCACTGGCTGCCTTCTGACTGAAGTCATGATAGACAAGCGCTGTATACGGTCTAAGGGACGTAACCCTATTACCAACATCCGGGGAGTAAAGAAGTCCGTTAACCCCCCGCTCCTTTTTGCCTCGATGACTTCCATCTACTGTTATTCACACACACACACACACACACACGCACGCACGCACGCACGCACGCACGCACGCACGCACACATTTTGGCGACTGTTAATTTGGTCAAAGACCGTAGATAATATCTACGGTCTTTGATTTGGTTAATAAGCGACAGACAGGCAGACAGATAGCTGAAGACCTTACACGTAACGCCCCGCGAACCGTCGTGGCCCCCAATACACTGACTGGCCCACTTGGCGGCAACTGCAGCCACGTCATCATCCCAGATCTACACAGGAGATAAATAGTTATTTTGAGAACCCCCCCCCCCCTCCCCTTATATGCCCTACTCCCTGATTTTCCCAAACAATGCCAAACCCATAGCGGTACAGTGTGAAGCAAACATAGGAAGCCCAGGAATGTTTCTTGTTATAATGTAACTGCAATAGCATTTTGTAGGCCATCAGGGGGAGGCGATCATCTTGCAATCGTACAATCTTCAGCCAATTTTACATATACACTGACATAAAGTGGATATCTCCCGGTTTCCCCATAAACAAGTAAACTTGGTGTTCTAACACTCACGTTAAGAAAGCTTTTTATGGCAAACAAATGGACACGCTCAATACATTTGAGGTTGGCTATCAAGCCCTAAACCTCAGCGCCATATGTAAGAATAATTATTGTAAAACAGTTTGTTTGTTTTGTTGTTGTTGTTTGGTTGGTTGGTTGGTTGGTTTTTTTCAAGTAGCGCATGTTGAATTCATTAGCCTTGTGACTAGTTCTGACCAAAATGAATGTAAAGATTAAGCACAAACTGAAAGAACCAGCATAGACACAAAAAGACAAGCAAAAAAACTCAAAAGAAAAACAGGGAGCCGGGATAGCCGAATGGTAGAGCGTTGGACTTGCAATGCTCGGGTCGTGAGTTCGAATCCCGGCTGGGGCCAAATGTTTGTGCTGGCCTCTTTCTCGTTGCCCCGTCTTTGATATCACCCACGCGTGGTGGAAAAGGACTTTAAACTCCTAAACACCCACCCAAACACCAGACAAACTCAATGGTAAATAACAGAGAAACAGACAATGAGCCCTCCTTTTAAGCTTGTAAAACAGTTTCAGTGTGTTTAGGCCATTGTATACCACCCCCCTCCCCTCCACAACCACCGCTTCCTAATGTTTACAGTGTTGCTTTTGTTCCCGGGTGGGTTTGGTTTCTTGTGTGTGTGTGTGTGTGTGTGTGTGTGTGTGTGTGTGTGTGTGTGTGTGTGTGTGTGTGTTTGGTAGTTTGTTATTTTGTTGTTGTTGTTGGTTGGGGGTTTTGTTCAGTTGGTTTAAACATTTTTATTTCGGTAAAGACGAGTTGGATACATCGCCGTCAGCAGTACAGGAACGCAGAGCAAGTCAAAGCTTTTAGCGTGCTCACATAAACCAGGTTGGAGAAATGGTGGAGAAAAAGCCCCGGGGGAGATTGATGTTACACAGGAAATCAAACATCAAAGGAAAAAGGGATAGGTTAGGATAGGTTTGTTTGTTTGTTTGTTTGTTTGTTTGTATGTTTGTTTGTTTGTTTACGTACTGCCATGAAGTAAATACGGTTGCATCCAAAATCAAAAAGTCGGGAAAAAGCAGCTTTGTTTGTTTGTAAGCACTCACGACTTTCGCCATGTCAGCAGCCTTTGGGTCCACTCCTGCACGCAGATCGTTGTGTTTCTTGACGATGGCGTCTTTCGTGGCCTGGTCCAACACCTCCGGTGTCACCACGTCCACCATACACATACTGTGATTTACATTGATGGCCGTCCATCCGGGGTCGCACTACACACGAAAAACAACAGGAAAGACAGGAAATACTTTGAGTGGGTGGGGGGGGGGGGAGGGGGCGGGGATCTGCAGCTTCCCTGGTTTTCTGTAGAAAAATCGACAGTCCTGTTATTCTGCGTGAAATATGCTTTTCTGCAGCAAAATCGCAAATGAAAAACTGGCTTTCTGCAGAAAATGACCCATTCCTGTTTTTCTGCGGAAAATTCAGTTTTCTGAAGAAAAGATTTGTCGTTTACGTGTTTCTGTCTATTTTGTTTTCTTCAGAAAACCACTTTGTTCCTGTGCAAAAGTGATTTTGGTTTTGTTTTGCTTTTCTGCAGGAAAAAATATTTTTCTGCCTCTTGTCGTCTGTGCTGGATTTTGTGCTTGAGCAGTTCTAGCTTACTGTGGAAAATGTTTCTGTTGGTAAATAAAATCGTCTTAATCCTCCAGTTCCACCTTAAACGTTTTCAAAGACTTGGATATCTTGAATGAAGCGGGCAGTCTGAAGGTATTTCACTGGCAGTCGGTAAAGATATCTCACGGGCAGGATGATCTAGTAGCACAAAGTCAGAAGGCAGTACGGAGTAGAGGCGAAAGGATGTGTCAAGCAATCTAGTTCTCTGCTACGAATAATGACTTCTCAGCACTATGTACTTATTAAAACAATTGAATAAAGCCGAGGGTAGTTCTTACGTTTTCGACGTAGGTAATGTCCGCCTTCGTCCTAGCATCTACATGCAGACAAAAAAAAGGTGGAATACAGATATGAAAACAAAGTATGGTATGGTATGGTATGGTATGGTATGGTATGGTATGGTATGGTATGGTATGGTAGACTTCTCCCCGGCGCACATATCCATCTCTGCTGAAATGCTCACGCCGCCGCAGGGCTGGAGGACGAAGCAGTGAAAGCCTGCTGCCGCTAAGCGCTAGTGCAAACCTCCACCCTGCTACACAGTATTCACTCTGGTGCGTGCGACAGTATTTCTGTTTACCACGACACCGGCCACAGCCTACTCTCCTTCGAACGTTATCACTGCTCGCCGCCCCCCGACCCCCCCCCCCCCACCCCCCCCCCCCCCCCCCCCCCCCCCACGCACACAACCACGCACGAATTGATGTGACTGAAACATAACATGGACAGATGGGTAATTCCAAGTCAGAAGTCAGTTAAGAAAATTTCTGGTGTCCTTAAAGATCTAAGCTTCCAACAAAAAACTTTCCAAAGTGTGAAAAACATTTTACAGAGTCGACCGTGCAAGCACAGTCAACTCTGTCACAGTTGCAGAGTTTTCAGCGTCCCTGAAACCCCAATAAAAGCCAGGGGCAGGCTGATTTCACAGCCTAGTTTGCGTTTTGACACTGAGCGAGAAAGATCGTGCAGCACTCAACATCCGCTAGACACTGTAGCGATGTGTCTCGCTAACTGACCAAAAGCCAAATAATGTCACGGCAAACTCGTGCTCTGGTTTTATAAGGGTCCCCAAAGCGCTGAAAACTCTGCAACTGTGACAGAGTTGACTGTGTTTGCACGGTCGACTCTGTAAAATTTATTCACACTTCGGAAAACTTTTTGTTGGGAGCTTAGATACTTAAAATACGTAACGGGAAAGGCAAGACATTGTTTAAATTTTCAACTTTTCATCGAGGGCGCTTAATCCGTGCATCGGAATCAGTCACAAAGGATACAGGGTGAGTGAGTGAGTTTTTAGGGCTTAAAACCGCGCAAGCCAAAAAGCCTAATTCGCGGCTGAACACTTAGGACACAGTTTAGCATCTGAAACCATTGAAGCGACTCTGGTTACCGTATAATACGATGTGTAGAAGCGTACCGCGTATTGAGCAGAACACGGTGTTTGGTTGCAGGCTGAGACCAACAAGACAACGCTGATTGTTGGCTTTTTTTTTTTCTTTTCTTTTTTTTAGCGACTTTGTCGATCGGCTTGTGGTGAAGGTATGGAAGCACTAGGCTAGAACAGTCACTTTTCTCTACTAATAGTCGAGAAAATGGTCGCAAAGGCCAAAAGGGACATCTATTCTTTTGGCGAACAGATTAAGAGTTTATAAGCGATAGCTTTATCCCTCAGAACTCATTACGAACAAACAGTGCGTCTTTTGGTAAGGATAACCCCCCAAAAATGCACCATTTACATGACATTTCGCGCGGATAGTTTGGAATTACCCAGGTACCATTCAGAAAACTAGTTTTTGTGGGGTTTTTTGTTGTTGTTGTTGTTGTTTGTTTTTTTTTAATTTAACGAAACGTTCTCACCCGCTGAACAGATCAATTGCAGGGCGGTCACCGCCACTATGAGTAGCATGGTGGCCTGATAGTCCATGATGGAAGCACTTGAGCTAACCTAGAATGAATATCAATAGCTAACCTAGAATGAATATCAATAGCTAACCTAGAATGAATATCAATAGCTAACCTAGAATGAATATCAATAGCTAACCTAGAATGAATATCAATAGCTAACCTAGAATGAATATCAATAGCTAACCTACAATGAATATCAATAGCTAACCTAGAATGAATATCAATAGCTAACCTAGAATGAATATCAATAGCTAACCTAGAATGAATATCAATAGCTAACCTAGAATGAATATCAATAGCTAACCTAGAATGAATATCAATAGCTAACCTAGAATGAATATCAATAGCTAACCTAGAATGAATATCAATAGCTAACCTAGAATGAATATCAATAGCTAACCTAGAATGAATATCAAGAGCTAACCTGGAATGAATATCAATAGCTAACCTGGAATGAATATCAATAGCTAACCTAGAATGAATATCAAGAGCTAACCTAGAATGAATATCAAGAGCTAACCTAGAATGAATATCAAGAGCTAACCTAGAATGAATATCAATAGCTAACCTAGAATGAATATCAATCGAGCAGAAATAAAAGTATAATTTCAAAAATAGAAGACGAGGATTGGTCGGAAATGCTCTCTCTCTCTCTCTCTCGTGATGTTGGTTTCTGTATCCTGTTGTTTTACTTTGTTTCTTTGTTCGTTTACTCACCTTTTCGGTAGTCTAAATTGTTTGTTTGTGCGTTTCGTGTTTTGCTTTTAATGTCTACTTTGTGTTTTCCTTTACTATTGCAGAATGTAGTGAGGACCAGTCGTAAGACAGGCAGAGATGTCTACAAATGTTATCCAAATAAACGTCATCATCTCTCTCTCTCTCTCTCTCTCTCTCTCTGATGAACAGTGTTATTTATCTAAGTAGTCTGTATATTATTTCAAATAATTCGTAGTCTAACACACAAAACATGCCGCGGATCACGCGGACAATAGTTGTAAAGCAAGCATGGACTGTATAATAATTCACTGATTATTCCTCAAAAGCAATCTGCAAAAACTAAAAGTTCCGAACCACATACGTTTCGAAGAAACAAAGCAGCGTAAAGTATACGTGCGTGTGCAGTAGCATAGCATGGACTGAACTGACGCCACACACGAGATCCCGTCAACCCAGCAATACTGAACTCACCGAGTCACTGGCACGTTTCGCTCCACTCCCCCGTCTCCTACTGTGCTCTCCGTGGACTAGGCGTACACATATCTTATTTATCTCTCTCTCGCTTGTGCTTTTAACATAAATTATTACCAGCTGGTCTGATAATTTAAAATGCGAATGAGTCCGCGACAGCTGCAGAGAGAGAGAGAGAGGGAGGGAGGGGGGAGCAATATGAAGACAACTAAGAACGACTAAAATCGAGGATATACATGTATAACCTCACAATCGTCTTTGTCTGAGGAACGACTGAGAGCAGACACACTAGTCGACCGGGCAAGCATAACGGATGGCCTGCACCTAGGAAGATCAGAAGCGGTCAGGAGTTTGGGAAACACATTGCACAAGCAAAGCTTCGACCATCATTCCATCGACAGCCTGCAGGACAGAGGCGTGCAAAGAGGCAGCGGCCGACGGTCGGACCTATAACAAGTTCGGGCGGGTTCATCCCCCAAAACAGTAGTGGAATTCTTAATACTACTTTTTTCCTAGAATCTTGGACTCGTATGTTTTATTGATCCTTATTCTGGGATTTTGCTTTTCCGTATTGTTTAATAAATTCACAGAATGTGGAGAACTCCACCAGTATCTGCCTCTCGGGTCGTGTTGTAGTGAGTGAAGGATTTTGCCTGTGGTACTTTTAGAGTGGGTAAAGATGCGAACATGCAGTAGATCTTCTGGAGTGGGTGGGTGGGTAGGTGTTGGGTTTAACGTCCTTTTCCACCACATACGGAGATCTTCTGGGACACTTTGTCTTGGGAATGCCAGACATAAAAGGACATGACGGGGGCCGTGTGAACCAACCCAGCATCGGAACAGTTTCAAAGACGATACTGGGGAGATTACTGAGAGTTGGCATGGAGCGCATAAATTATGAGATTTTCCGAGCACGGAGATACTATCTAGGGCTGAATTGAACTGAACTGAGGAACTTTTACATTGAAATTACTAAGCTTTACGCCCGACAACTTTTGTTTTGGGACAGTTGTGATTGTGACTCTCTCTCTCTCCTCCGGGGGGAGGTCAGTAAGCGGGTGTCTGCTGACCCTTGGTCCAGTGAGACATCTGAGGGTCATTTCTGAAGGCCGACTTCACTGGATTCCCCCCACCTGGTCTTCAGCCTGGCGGGCTTTGTTCGCAGCGCCCTGCTGGTGCTGCTGAACACCCGTCATGTTGAAGACCTTCACAACGCACCCCTCTCTGGTGCGTTGTTTTCCCAAACCGCCTCACGGCGGGGAGGTTCCGTGTTGGAGCGGTCTGTTCTCCAACTGCCTCCCAGGCATGTTGTCTTCATTGGCAACTAAGGAATTTTCCTTCCTACCTCTCTGTCTATCCCTCACCAGCCCATTCACCTGTATCTTTCTCTTTAAAACCTCCCGAATTTAGCCGCTCTGTCCTTCCTCTCTTCTCTCAGCTGATTTCTAAGTTCGGCCCTTTCATCTATATTTCTTCTTTTTAACCCCTCACTCACGTCTGCACTACCAGTGGTTAGGCATAAGTGATGTTGGGAATATGCTGCGAACTGGTTTATTGCGCCTAGGAGATGATAAGTTGCAATAGTTGCTGTATATGCGCTTAGTATTTATCTTTGTTTTAACTAGTTGTAATTGTCATTTGTTTTCTACGCTTTTTTGTAACCGGGAGTTCGAGAAATTGGCATGAAGGTGCAGCGTCTCCTGCATGTCCTGGGTTTATATTGCCCCGTAGACCAGTTTGCATCCTATGTCCAACGTTACATTTTTGTTTTTTTCATGTAGTGCAGACACACTCAGCCGCGAATTAGTCTTTGTGGCTTGCGCGGCTTTAAGCCCTAAAAACTCACTCACTCACTCTCTCTCTCTCTCTCTCTCTCTGCATTCAAATTCATGTTATATTTAGCACGAACACAAGCATACTTTTTCTTTTTCTTTTTAGTTTTTTTTTTTTCTTTTTCTTTTTTATCCTTTTTTCTTTTTTTTTTCTTTTCTTTTTTTTTTTCTTTCTTTTTTTTTCTCTTCGTTCTTTTTTATTTTTTTTATTTTTTTTCTCACTTTTTTGGGGGTTTATCATTTTTTTTTGTCTCTTTTTCTTCTAGTTATTTTTTCTTTTTCTTTTTTTTTCTTTCTTTTCATTTTTTTCTTGTTTTTTACGTCTTTTTTTTTTCTTTTTTCTTTTTTTTTTCTTTGGTTTTCTTCTTTCACAAGCATACTTCTAAATTTAAAGAAAGAACCTTGCAAGCCTTGCTTCATGTTTGCATCCAGGAAGTGCGGCGCGTAAGGATTTCGGCGACTTGCGGCGAATGGTAAAGTACACGTACGTCGGAGGAACAACTTTCGGGATGGTCAGTCCCATCGTGTTTCCTTTGATCACTCCTGTGGAATAATAACTGTTATGTGCGTATGCCACTTCTTTGCTTGGGAAGGCTTTTCACACGCCTTTTGTGCATCCATCATACAGCAGCTCATGACATGATCAGTTGCTGTTTTGAAATTCCCTTCAAACTGTGTGGTAGATATGTGCTGTAGATGGATGCGAACCCCAACCCCCAGCCCCTCCTCTCTCTCTCTCTCTCTCTCTGCACTTACATTCATTTCCATTTTACATTTAACGTTTATGTGCGTATCCCACGCATTTGGTCTGGAAGGCTTTTCACATGCCTTTTAGCTGTGTGACAGATGTTTTACGTGATGATACCTATGCTCTTTCCTTCTCTCAACAGATATTCACATCCATAATGAAGCAGCCCAAGATATCATCAGTTGCTGATTTGAACCCTTACTTGAAACTGTGTGGTAGGTATGTGCTGTAGATGGAGTCATACCATCTCTCTCTCTCTTGGGAGCCGGGGTGGCCGAATGGGAGAGCGTTGGACTTCTAATGCTTGGGTCGGAGTTCGTATCCCGGCTGCGGCCAAATATTTGTGCTGGCTTTTTCATCGTTACCCCTTCTTTCATATCACCCGTACGTGGTGGAAAGGGACGTTAAATCCCCAAACACCCCCCACCCCCCTCTCTCTCTCTCTCAGTTTTTCCTGAAAAATGGACAGGGTGAGTGAGTGAGTTTTTGAGGCCTAACGCCGCCGGCGCAAGCCACAAAGACTAATTCGCGGCTAAGTGTGTCTGCACTACGTGGAAAAAACAAAAATGTAACGTTGGGCAACTGATGCGAACTGATCTACGGGGCATCAGAAACCTAGGACTTGCAGGAGACGCTGCACCTTCATGCTAATTTATCGAACTCCTGATTACAACAAAGTGTAGAAAACAAATAACAATTAAAACTAGGTAAAACAAAGATAAATACTAAGCGCATATACAGCAAATATTGCAACTTATCATCTCCTAGGAGCAATAAACCAGTTCGCAGCATATGCCCAACATCACTTATTTCTAACCACTGGTAGTGCAGACGTGAGTGAGGGGTTAAAAAGAAGAAATGCAGATGAAAGGGCCGAACTTAGAAATCAGCTGAGACAGAGAGAAAGGACAGGGCGGCTAAATTCGGGAGGTTTTAAAGAGAAAGAGACAGGCGAATGGGCTGGTGAGGGACAGACAGAGAGATAGGAAGGAAAATTCCTTAGCTGCCAATGAAGACAACATGCCTGGGAGGCAGTTGGAGAATAGACCACTCCAACACGGAACCTCCCCGCCATGAGACGGTTTGGGAAAACAACGCACCAGAGATTGGTGCGTTGTGAAGGTCTTCAACATGACAGGTGTACAGCAGCACCAGCAGGGCGCTGCGAACAAAGCCCGCCAGGGTGAAGACCAGGTGGGGGGAATCAGTGAAGTCGGCCTTCAGAAACGACCCTCAGATGTCTCACTGGACCATGGGTCAGCAGACACCCGCTTACCGACCTCCCCCCTGAGGAGATTTTAAGAGAGCTAAAGACAGGTGAATGGACCGATGGAGGCAGAAATAAGAGTAGAGAAAGAGCAAAAGGGGTGGGCAAGCTCAGCGAAATCAGCCCCGCCGCGTGAAGACGAGCCCATGGGGCCTGAAAAATGGACAGAGTTTTTTCTCTTCGTTCTTTTTTATTTTTTTTATTTTTTTTCTCACTTTTTTGGGGGTTTATCATTTTTTTTTTGTCTCTTTTTCTTCTAGTTATTTTTTCTTTTTCTTTTTTTTTTCTTTCTTTTCATTTTTTTCTTGTTTTTTAAGTCTTTTTTTTTTCTTTTTTTTTTTTTCTTTGGTTTTCTTCTTTCACAAGCATACTTCTAAATTTAAAGAAAGAACCTTGCAAGCCTTGCTTCATGTTTGCATCCAGGAAGTGCGGCGCGTAAGGATTTCGGCGACTTGCGGCGAATGGTAAAGTACACGTACGTCGGAGGAACAACTTTCGGGATGGTCAGTCCCATCGTGTTTCCTTTGATCACTCCTGTGGAATAATAACTGTTATGTGCGTATGCCACTTCTTTGCTTGGGAAGGCTTTTCACACGCCTTTTGTGCATCCATCATACAGCAGCTCATGACATGATCAGTTGCTGTTTTGAAATTCCCTTCAAACTGTGTGGTAGATATGTGCTGTAGATGGATGCGAACCCCAACCCCCAGCCCCTCCTCTCTCTCTCTCTCTCTCTCTCTCTCTGCACTTACATTCATTTCCATTTTACATTTAACGTTTATGTGCGTATCCCACGCATTTGGTCTGGAAGGCTTTTCACATGCCTTTTAGCTGTGTGACAGATGTTTTACGTGATGATACCTATGCTCTTTCCTTCTCTCAACAGATATTCACATCCATAATGAAGCAGCCCAAGATATCATCAGTTGCTGATTTGAACCCTTACTTGAAACTGTGTGGTAGGTATGTGCTGTAGATGGAGTCATACCATCTCTCTCTCTCTTGGGAGCCGGGGTGGCCGAATGGGAGAGCGTTGGACTTCTAATGCTTGGGTCGGAGTTCGTATCCCGGCTGCGGCCAAATATTTGTGCTGGCTTTTTCATCGTTACCCCTTCTTTCATATCACCCGTACGTGGTGGAAAGGGACGTTAAATCCCCAAACACCCCCCACCCCCCTCTCTCTCTCTCTCTCAGTTTTTCCTGAAAAATGGACAGGGTGAGTGAGTGAGTTTTTGAGGCCTAACGCCGCCGGCGCAAGCCACAAAGACTAATTCGCGGCTAAGTGTGTCTGCACTACGTGGAAAAAACAAAAATGTAACGTTGGGCAACTGATGCGAACTGATCTACGGGGCATCAGAAACCTAGGACTTGCAGGAGACGCTGCACCTTCATGCTAATTTATCGAACTCCTGATTACAACAAAGTGTAGAAAACAAATAACAATTAAAACTAGGTAAAACAAAGATAAATACTAAGCGCATATACAGCAAATATTGCAACTTATCATCTCCTAGGAGCAATAAACCAGTTCGCAGCATATGCCCAACATCACTTATTTCTAACCACTGGTAGTGCAGACGTGAGTGAGGGGTTAAAAAGAAGAAATGCAGATGAAAGGGCCGAACTTAGAAATCAGCTGAGACAGAGAGAAAGGACAGGGCGGCTAAATTCGGGAGGTTTTAAAGAGAAAGAGACAGGCGAATGGGCTGGTGAGGGACAGACAGAGAGATAGGAAGGAAAATTCCTTAGCTGCCAATGAAGACAACATGCCTGGGAGGCAGTTGGAGAATAGACCACTCCAACACGGAACCTCCCCGCCATGAGACGGTTTGGGAAAACAACGCACCAGAGATTGGTGCGTTGTGAAGGTCTTCAACATGACAGGTGTACAGCAGCACCAGCAGGGCGCTGCGAACAAAGCCCGCCAGGGTGAAGACCAGGTGGGGGGAATCAGTGAAGTCGGCCTTCAGAAACGACCCTCAGATGTCTCACTGGACCATGGGTCAGCAGACACCCGCTTACCGACCTCCCCCCTGAGGAGATTTTAAGAGAGCTAAAGACAGGTGAATGGACCGATGGAGGCAGAAATAAGAGTAGAGAAAGAGCAAAAGGGGTGGGCAAGCTCAGCGAAATCAGCCCCGCCGCGTGAAGACGAGCCCATGGGGCCTGAAAAATGGACAGAGTGAATTATTTTCCTCCCCACAAAAAGACGATGTAAAAGACCAAAGAAACAAAAACAAAACAAAACAACAACTACAACAAAATACTGAGGCTGAGGCATTTCTTTCACAGAAGTTTGCAGCAAACTCTATAGATCAGTAATTAATAATAAACATAAATACAACTGAATCTGATAGTTGTAATTTCTCATTTTTCTGTAACTGATCCTAGAACTACATTTCTTACATGCTTGCTCTAACGGCCTTATGTTTGTATGTATACACGTATGTATGTGTGTATGTTCCTATGTATGTGTGATGTCATGCATTTTTATGGGTGTACCTATAGATAAATAGATGCATGTGTACCAATCCCCCCCCCTCTCTCTCTCTCTCTCTCCACTTTCTTATATAGAGTTCATCTCGCCCAATTTGTCTATATATATATATATATATATATATATATATATATGTTGGATTTTGCCATTGGTCGAATGCGTAGCTGCATGAACCCTTATGTACACATGTAAAAAAAAAAATTAAAAAAAAGTAATTAATAATATACCACAGAAATGAAATGAACAGCATGGCACCATTGTTTAAGTACAAGCTGGTGTTAGACAAGGCCGTTCAACAGTAGACGATATTTGTACTCTTTTTGCAATTGTACAGAAGCAAATTGTATCCAGCAGAAAACCGTATACTACGTTCATTGACCTTGAGAAAGCTTCTAGAAAGTATCTAGAAATTTACTTTGGCCATTGAAGAAAGGGAAAAAAATTATATAAATGGAAAATTTCCCAAGTGTGTACGCTGCATGTGTGAGTCTGCAAAAGCCAGAGTTAGATCTCGAGGTGAACTGACAGAATACATCCACTGTAATCGTGGCGTGAAACAGGGGGGGGGGGGGGGGGGGGGAGGAGGAGTGTGTTGTTTAAGCTGGGTACCGGTACGGATAACCGTACTTGCTGTTTGGCATGAGACACAAGGAGAGGGAGGGAGAGGGAGAGAGAGAGAAGACATAAGAATCGTATTGACTAACCAACTTTTTATTCATTTCAATGAAATGGCCGCGGCCAAAATGAAGCACATTATAAGACCAACATAGCACAACTACACACTCCAAAACTACACTGCTATAGTTACTGTCCTTTTTCTGTGAAACCCAGAAAACATTTTACGGATGTTGTCTCACAAATTTCCACATCCATGCACGTGCATGTAAAGCGATTTTTAGAAGTTAAGAGTTCACCAGAAATCTGCAGAGGAGGTGGCGGTGTGCAGAGGTGAGCGCTAAAGAGGGATGCGTCCTACATAAACGAAAAAGGTGTTACTTTTGTTTTTAAATGAACATGTCAACCGTGACTGACTACAGAGATCGAATGGCCTACAGCGATGAACAGCATGCATTCCGTTTTCCACTCAGGGGCGTAGGAACCACGGGGGCCCTGGGGGCCCAGGCCCCCGTTCGATTTTTGGAAGGGGGGCCCGAATATCTTTGGGCCCCCCTTGCTTTTGATAAGAGGAGAGGGGTCCCACCAGTGGTGGGGCCCCCCTGCTCTGCTGTCGCAGCCTCGCAGGACACAATCCTTCGCAGTCAACACACACACACACACACACACACACACACACACCTCCCCCCCCCCCCTTCTTCACCCCGGCCGTATGGCTCACCCGACTTAGTGGGCCCCCCCTTCCTCTCAGCATCTTGCTACGCGCCTGCTCATTTCCAGTAATGCTGCCCGTCCTAACGACCACTGTGGCACAAGGAAAACTCTCTCTCTCTCTCTCTCTCTCTCTCTCCCAGCCCTCTGTGTAGTCCCCTGTTCTTTTCTCGTTGTTCATTGACGGGCTTGCTCAGGATATTATATCTAACGGCAGACATGGTACCACTTTGTCTCCAGACTGATTGAATTGTTTGTTTGTTTGTTGTTGTTTTTGTAGGTCCCAACTCTTCGCCAGCTCAAGTGGTGTTCCTTTCAGGTCATGGGTGGAATGCACCAAGGGCTCGGAAGCTGGGGCAAATAATGGTGATGAGGAGAGAGACTGACTGACTGACTGACTGACTGAAACGTTTATTTCAGGATAAAGACTTGTAGGCATGGTCTGCCTATCTTACAAGCTGTCCTGCTAATCTAGAAACACTAAAAAGTAAAGGCTAACATGACAAAAAGTATACCAGGCACAAAAGGAGTAAATCTAATGAGAAAATAGAAAAAAAAAAATACTTAAACAAGAGAGAGAGAGAGAGAGATGACGTCAATTCCGCGAACTGCAGCAGACGACAGCGGTCCCGCCGGAATGTGTATGAGATGAGGTGAGATGAGGTGATGGGGAGACGAGATGAGGAGTGCGAGGAGTGCTCCTTATTTCCCACATGCGCCTACAACTTTCTGCAGTTAGCGACAGTCTGCAGTTAGCGACGTCACACCCATTCTGTAAAGTCCTCTATAGAGGAACAACTTTAAAAATGGAACACATAAGAACTGCCTTTCATTCAGTTATGTCACCAAGTTTCAAGTTTGTGTGTTTGTATTTGATTTTTTTCCCAACGGCGGAAACCAAACAGCCAGCACGAAGGTCACATCAGTGGAAAAGACTCTCAGGATACAGGGAGTTAAAGCAATAGACCCGCTCTCTCTCTCTCTCTCTCTCTCTCTCTCTCTCTCTCTCTCTCGTGTAATTTGTTTTATTTCAGCAGTGTTAGCAACGGCAGAAGGAAACTGTTTCACGTCAATGGCCTCGACCGTTGTAAAATTCAGTTTTCATTTCGGCTCTCTCTCTCTCTCTCTCTCTCTCTCTGTGCGTGTCGTGCCTTCATTATTTTGGTGGTTATACTGGCAGTGTTACTTTGTAGCTGTAGCAAAGGTAAGTTATGTTCCTGATCTGCTGAATTCGACACATTGAGGGAAACTCAGACGCTTTCACTATTTATACTACTTCAATGATGATAATAACAATACCAATAATAATAATATGGTAATGATAATGATGCAAATGGTGATTTACAATCAACACACACACACACACACACACACACACACACACACACACACACACACACACACACATCTGCATGTACAAAAGATGCGTACGTGCTTGATGTCATTGTCGGTTTTATTTTGTTGTTGTAGTATTGGTCAGTTCAGTGATTGGCGGTGGTGATTTTTGTGATTGCTTTTGTTTCGTTTGTAGGTTTGTTGTTTTCTGTTGTGTGTGTGTGTGGGGGGGGGGGGGGGGTAGCGTTTTGATTGTTGTTGCAAGTACACCAATCTTTTTATAAAGAGAAAGCGGATTCCCGACTAATTACAGAAATATTTACTGCGATCCATAATAATCGTTTGTAGTGTCACGACAGACACACAGAAGAGAGAGAGAGAGAGTAGTGATTCCGCTAGACCGTCAAACGCTTGCTTTTACAGACTGGCAGGTTGGGAAGAAAGGTTCCCGGTGACCAGTGCCGATATAATATCTGATGAAAACACCTGAGACTCAAATTGTACTAGCACAATGCTCCACTCTACAAAACGTCTCCAATACTCGAACACTTTTCTGGCGCAATCGATTTCTTTCATCGAGAGATTTGCGTACGTACACGTCGTCAACCTCAATGTGTGTGTGTGTGTGTGTGTGTGTGTGTGTGTGTGTGTGTGTGTGTGTGTGTGTGTGTGTGTGAGATTAGATCCACTTGTGTGCGTGACTGAGGCTTTCGTTAGTGCAAGTTTTTTTTTTGTTTTTGTTGTTGTTATTATTATGCTTCATAATTATTTTTATGGTGGCCTATAATTTCCCTTCTGGGGTTAATAAAGTAATTTGAATTTGAATGTGCAACTTCGCAGCATTATGAGGTGTCAGTGTTAGCTGGAGCAGTGAGTGAGTGAGTGAGAGTTTTTTAGGGCTTAACGCCGCGCAAGCTACAAAGACTAATTCGCAGCAGAGCAGAGACAGTGGACAGGGGAGACTGGAACCCGCGTGGAATCATTGCCGCGGCTTCGCAATGTATGCTTGTGTTTGCTTAAACTACTATTTTGCGTCCGTTCCAAACGTCTCAGCTTTGTTTCTAGTGGTTAATTAAAGTGCTTAGTTTTGCAGCTTTGATTTCAATGTGAAGTTCGAATTTTACATATTTGTAGTGATTTTCATGTAAAATTAACTCTCGCTTTTCTTCTCTTTTTTCACTCGAAAACTGCAAAATTTCAAAAGTCCGATTTTTTGCAAATTTGCTTGAGAAACTTTATCTCCCGTTTGAGATATTTCTGCCTTCGCCTTACGTAATCATGTTTTCAAAGTTCTTGTCTAATGCAGCCTCCAAATAAAAAGTTGTTGTTTTTTTTTTGTTGTTTTTTTTTTAGTTATTGTGTTCTATTGCCCGCTGTCATTACCTCCGTGGCGATGAATCCACGAGGTATAATACAGGCAGATTCCAGTCTCTCCTATCCACTTTTTGTGGCTGGAGTGACAGACGGTGACTGCTACTGCTGGAGCGTACCGATAAACCGTGACCGAGCACGTTGGTACCGGGAGAAGGAACTACAGCGGCATTGGTATATTGCGTTTCGGGTTGCAGTCGTCAAAGATTTTCGGGGATAACATATTTTTAAGAGCCACTTTCAGAGCATCGCAGAGGACAGGTTATTCAGAAAGTTGTGTCCTAATGGATTGTCTTATAACAGCCAGTGTTCTATCTTTCCGTTTCTTCTCGGCGTAAGTGAAACCAGCTTCAATTGATATTTTTTTTTGTTTGTTTGGGGGGGGGGGGGGGGGGTTGGTTTGGGTTTTTGTTGTTGTTGTTGTTGTTGTTGTTTTTCGTTTTGTTTTGTGGAGGTTTTTATTGTTGTTGTTGGTTTTTTTGTTTTTGTTTGTTTGTTTGTTTGTTTTTTGTTTTTTGGTTGTTGTTTTTTTTGTTTGTTTTGTTTTTTGTTTTTTTTTTGTTTGTTTTTTTTTTGGGGGGGGGGGTTGGGGGCGCCCCTTTAAGGATTGAAGCTATTTCAAAACAACACTGTACATAACGTCATTCACTGACGTCATGTTTTCCTGCTGTCTATCTTAATACCGAACAAGACTGCGTTTGCCATCATTGTCACTTGCGGTTCTCGGGAGGCATATTTTAGGCTCACTTCGCTACTTTGTTCGTTTCGAGCTCACACTTACGCCAGACTTTTCACTTACGCCGAGGTCATCAGCTATTTCAGATTAATATCCATGGTTGATAAAAAGTTCGACCGCAAGTTCTGAACTATTTCCAGTGAATATTCACAAAATCCCAATGTTACAAAATAACATTCCTGAAAAGCTTTGACGACTGCCACTCCAAACGCACTATACCGTTGAGCTAATGTCTAGCTGATTCACTGAAACAGACCGACAGACTGACAGACAGACAGACTCACCAGCCGTGCGTGAGAGCCACAAAGCAGAAAATACAAGAATCATTTGCTGCACTATGCTGTTTCAATGGTTCATAAAGAGCGGAGGGGTAGCTGTACCTGCGTAGTGTCTAAACCCATGTAAGCACAAAATTTCTATTTTCTGCATTATTTTAACAAGTTTATGCTCCAAACGTTCGGAATGCCAGTTAATGGAGTAATAAAACAAAATGGGTTTAGACAAGCCCATTAACTGAGACCATGCAGTCGGTATTTTTGGTTTCGTTTAAGTTCCACAGCTGCTGCGTTCCATACATGGAGCAATGATTTTGTTGAAAGCTGAGTCGACGCAAGTATGGAGACAAATGGGTTTAAATCAAAACCCCACGACCCACATTTGTGCACGACGGGAATATTCCTATACGCACCTGCAACACTGCTCTGATCAGAGACAACCCTGTAGGAGTTACAAACCACGACTACTCAGAGCCGTAGCACAGCTCCTAAAAGTGCTCCGGCCATAAAAAAAATAAATAAATAAATAAAAAGGTACGGTCCCTGGCCATTATGTTCTCCTCAACTTCAACGGAAAACAAAAGAATTACTTGTTACTTGTTTGAACGGGGAAACGCAAGTTAAACAATATTTTGATGAAGAGGCTTTATTTTGGAAGAACTCTTGCTTTAGCAACCCTCCTGACTGTACTCAGGAAGACGAGTTTGTTTTGTTTTGTTTTGTTTTGTTTGTCAAAAAGTGGTCCGGCCATGGCCGGAGTGGCCGGTAGGGATGCTACGGCCCTGCTACTAGTACCAATCACGTCGTTCTCAATAGCCATACACATTTACTCGAAACACAAGTCTTACCGGCGCGCAGCACGTTGGTACCGAGAGAAGGTATAAGGAGCGGAGCCAATGCATGTTTCTGAAGAGACTTTTCTGTTTTGAAATGTGTTTTTAGAACAGACAATAAAGTATTTTTGAATCTGAATTGAATTGAATTTGAAAGACATAGAGCCAGTCGGTACTGGCACGTTTGAAAGTGTCTAGTGGAACCACCGGAACAGACAGACAGACTCACCAGTCGTGCGTCAAAGCAGGAACACAAGAACTAGTTAACGCTCTATGCTGTTCCACTGGTTTATACAAAGTGGCGGGGTAGCTGTTAGTACGCAATCTCGTAACCCACGTAAGCACGAAATTTAGATTTTCTGCATTATTTTACAAGTTAGTAACCCAAAGTTATGTAGTGCTAATTTATGCGGTGGTAAAATGGAATGTGTGTTGAAAACAAATTAAGTGAGAGCAGTTGGGATTGTTGTTTTCGTTTCAGTTTTGCAGCACTGCGCATGCACATTACCTTACATGGAACAAGGATTTTGCTGAGAGCTGAGCCGACGTAGAGTTGTCGGTTTTAACAACTATGGTGAAAAAGAGACCCTAGGTTTAAAAAAAAAAAAAAAGTCAGCAACTGAGCGTTTAACAAAGTGATGCAGAGAACAGTCTTCTTCCAGCATTTCCGAGCTTTTTCTGCTTCAAATCAGAAACCGTGCAAGAAAAGCCATACGTCGCATATCTTGCGGAGAAAAAAATCCAACAAGAGTTTCACCTGATTAAAAACATGATTTTTTTGTTGTTGTTGTTGTTGTTTCTAACGTTCCTGACAAAAGCAGTCAATAACACCTGGTGATGCACATCGTTATTGGTGTGGTTTACTTCGGCATCTGGTCATCAGGACAGATGGTAGTTCTGGCAGGCATGGAAGCTGTGTTTGCCGGTTGCACGTCCGGGCATATGGTAGTCCTAGCGGGCATGGACGCTGTGGTCTTTTGCTGGGCATCATGACAGATGGTACTCCTGTGAGGCACGGTAGCCGTGGGTTTGTTTGTCTCAGGAGATATGGTACTTCTGGCGGGCACGGAAGAAGAGCTTTTGTCGTCTTCCGACATCTCTAAAGTGATGTTCAGATACGGCCCGAAACCGCTGACTAGCTTTCCGGCCTGTGGCAAAGATTCAAAAGATTCGAAGACTGAGATTATTCTTTTACCTGTGTTGGGAAGTGGAAACAGCAGCTGTGTATCGCGAATACAATACAGCCAACAGTTAGTAACCAGACTGACACAACACTACTATAAACTGATCTGGGGTCTCCAGACGGCCATAATAAAGTAATGATTTTTTTTTTTTTAAACTACAAGAGCTTACCTCTTTACCAACAATAACGCCAGAAAGAGATCATCGAGGCTCCTTTTCTTTGTACTACTGGCATTCTGTCGTCTTGACCCTTTACAGATAGCGACTGCGAAAATGTCGATAATCCCGAAAACCACCCAAACCAGCGCAGTCCGTTTAGTCTGTGGAGTGATCCCCCTTGCGCAAGGAAGTCTAAAAAAAGCGGCTCGAAGACGGCAGTGCTCGATAGTGGTTTTTCTGCAGCTCAGCGATTACACTTCACAGTACAGTACCTTTCACCTCCTCTCGAGTTGACCGCCAGGTCAGAATTCCAACACACACTATCAAATCAATCTTGTTCAGCGCCAGTCGTTGCTTACCGGGTACATTTAGAACTCTTCAGCAATCAAAACCAGTGCTATAGCGTTAGATCGAATTCAGCCAGCAGCGTGGATGACTACACGCTGAGTACTTTCAAAGTGTGAATAAAGTGTAGAAATGACAAACTACTTCTGACGTCATAATTACTGTGACGTGTATTTTGCGTTCGTAGTCTCCTAGCTTTACCAGCACACAAGTTTCGTATCAGCGGGCTGATACTGTGAAAAGCCTAGAAAAGGAGTAGAAAATCCAGCTGAAGATCTAAATCGCTTTTTCTTTGTACAAGAGAGCGGCTGTAGAGATTTTTGAAAAGAACGCGTGCCGAGGGTCGAAACTAACCTGATGTAGGATTAATTCCCCTGAGAAGGAGAAAAATAATTTCCAACAAAAACAAAACAACAAGAAGGGTTGCGAAAGGTAATGTGCACACTTTGTAGTTTACAACCGTCTTTCATGCGATAAACAAAATCATAAATAGATAAAATACTAACAGGCCGTATAGTTTGTTTTTGTTTTTCGGGTTGTTGTTGTGTAACTGTGAAGTCAACCCAGTGCAGGTCATTTTAAACTCTGACTTTGCAGCAACAGATGTCCTCAGACTGCACAGCAATATGAAACTAGGTCGTTAAAAACGTTTATGGCGCACCTGTGAGGCAGTTCGTGGTGATTCAGAGAATACCCCTTACTCAATACCACCCCCCCCCCTCCCCTCCTTCGTCATCCTCGCACCCTAAACTCCCAATCCCACTCGTTCCCCAATATTCCGGTTTTGCCAGGAAGTGCATGCAACATACGGATCTTTTTCTTCAAGCGTTATACCAACCCTGTTCCGGAACAGGGTTGGCGTTATACTGGCTTTTGCAAGTAGCTGTGTATGTATAGACCCCTGTTGTTGTCTGTCTGCTTGTTTTTCTTTCGATTTTCGTTGTTGTTTGTGTATTTGCTTGTACATGTATTTTGTTTACTCTCTCTCTCTCTCTCTGTGCGCGCGCGCGCGCGCGCGCGCGCGCGTGCGTGTGTGTGTGTGTGTGTGTGTGTGTGTGTGTGTGTGTGTGTGTGTGTGTGTGCGAGCGCGTGTGCGTGTGCGTGTGTGTGCGCGCGCGTGTGTGTGTGTGCGTGCGTGCGTGAGTGTGTGTGTGTGTGCGTGCGTGCGTGCGTGCGTGAGTGTGTGAGTGTGTGGGTGAGTGAGTGAGTGAGTGAGTGAGTGTGTGTGTGTGTGTGTGTGTGTGTGTGTGTGTGTGCGTGCGTGAGTGTGTGCGTGTGTGCGTGAGTGAGTGAGTGAGTGAGTGAGTGAGTGAGTGAGTGTGTGTGTGTGTGTGTGTGTGTGTGTGTGAAACAAATAGTAAGCCAATGGCAACAATTTTTATTTTACGATTCAGAGTTAGCAGCTTAAACAGCAGTTAAGAATTTCAGCATTTTGACAGAAGCTTACTGCACTCGGCAGTATTATATCGAAGGAAGAGAAGGAATAAACGCTTTACGAGCAGACAGAGTCGACAATACTAATTCAGATAAGTTCATTTAGTTAATACAAATAACAGTACGTTAACTACTGGAACCACAAGCGGACGTCCCCCCCCCCCCCCCAACATTTGCACGCAACAGAAAAAGGACAAATAAACGAATAACAAGCGGACAGAACTGTTGCACAGGCACACTGTATCAGACGCGAGTACGGGGCTCGGTTCACGCGACGGCAAACCCCAGTCAGGCCGACCGGTCCGATCAGAGAGTTGAAAGAGTTCAAAAGTACAAAAATTAATAGGTATCCTACCGATACTAAAACAACTTACCTCAACTAGACCCTTGCAAGGCACGACAATATGTCAAACCCGGGGATAGCTACGCCCCAAAAACCAGCCAAACGAATGACCCGGTCTACCCCAATGAAGGCTTGCAAAAACTGCAAAAAAGAGGGACCTGCACTGCCAACCGCAGTGAGCAGAAATGTAACGCCCAGCGCCTGAACTCTCATAGCTCGTGACCAACGGCTAAACACAGTTCACCACGTCACAGTGGCGTGACACAATGCACGCTACTCACGCAGACACAGAATCAACAAGAGACACTGCACGTGAAACAGTGTATTCGTGACTACTACAGGCATGCGTCTTTTACCTGACAACAAATCGTCTACTGGACTACAATTCCATAACCTAACATGCTGTTCTCAGTCTGTTTTAGTGTTAGGGCCAACAAATCATCGCGTATCTGGCATTGCACATATATAGCCATTATTGTCGAGCAAACAAAATGAAGCAAGCAAAACACAAGCATTATCCCAGCATCATGGCATGCACAGTTACACAAACAAGCAAACAGAATGGAGCAAACAATACAAAAGCATCATCCATTTTTGCTTTCAGAGTTACACAAGCAAGCAAACAGACAGAATGAAGCAGGCAAAACACATGCAAGCATCGTCCATTGCTAGAATTCCAGGCTGCACAAGCAAACCACCAGAATAAAGCATACATATCTGGCATTGCACATACATAGTCATTATCACTTGTAAAGCAAACAGACAGACAGAATGATGCAAATAAAAACACAAGCATCGTCTATTTTGACATTCAGAGCTGCACAAGCAAGCAACCACAATAAAGCAAACCAAACACAAGCATCGTCCATTTTGACATTCAGAGTTGCAGAAGCAAGCAACCACAATAAAGCAAAGCAAACACAAGCATCGTCCATTTTGACATTCAGAGTTGCACAAGCAAGCAACCACAATAAAGCAAACCAAACACAAGCATCGTCCATTTTGACATTCAGAGTTGCACAAGCAAGCAAACACAATAAAGCAGACAAAAAAAGCATGATCCATTTTGACATTCAGAGTGGGAGGGAGAATTATGAGAGTAGGACTTCTAGAAACCACCATCTGGTCTTGCCGAATTAATCTATCTTATGCTGAAAAAGTCATGGGTGAGTGAGTGAGTTTTTAGGGCTTAAAGCCGCACAAGCCGTGCCTGCACTACATGAAAAAAAAATGTAACGTTGGACAAAGGATGCAAACTGGTCTACGGGGCAATATAAACCTAGGACATGCAGGAGACGCTGCACCATCATGCTAATTTCTCGAACTCCCGGTTACAAAAACGCGTAGAAAACAAATGACAATTACAACTAGGTAAAACAAAGATAAATACTGAGCGCATATACAGCAAATATTGCAACTTATCATCTCCTAGGCGCAATAAACCAGATCGCAGCATATGCCCAACATCACGTATTCCTAACCACTGGTAGTGCAGACGTGAGTGAGGGGTTAAAAAGAAGAAATACAGATGAAAGGGCCGAACTTAGAAATCAGCTGAGAGAAGAGAGGAAGGACAGAGCGGCTAAATTCGGGAGGTTTTAAAGAGAAAGAGACAGGTGAATGGGCTGGTGAGGGATAGAGAGGTAGGAAGGAAAATTCCTTAGTTGCCAATGAAGACAACATGCCTTGGAGGCAGTTGGAGAACAGACCGCTCCAACACGGAACCTCCCCGCCGTGAAGCGGTTTGGGAAAACAACGCACCAGAGAGGGGTGCGTTGTGAAGGTCTTCAACGTGACAGGTGTCCAGCAGCACCAGCAGGGCACTGCGAACAAAGCCCGCCAGGCTGAAGACCAGATTGGGGGAATCCAGTGAAGTCGGCCTTCAGAAACGACCCTCAGATGTCTCACTGGACCAAGGGTCAGCAGACACCCGCTTACTGACCTCCCCCCGGAAAAGATTTTAAGAGAGCAAAAGACAGGTGAATGGACCGATGGAGGCAGAAATAAGGGTAAAGAAAGAGCAAAAGGGGTGGGCAAGCCTGGCAAAATCAGCCCCGCCGCGTGAAGGCGAGCCCATGGGGCCTGAAAAAGTCATGGTGGAGGTAGTCCGAAATATTCCGTTCTCAGCACCACCAGGATTAATTTGGGGGGAAGAGGGGTTGGGGGAAGAGGGGTTGGGGGGGGGGGGGGGGTGGTAGGTAATATGGTGGGGAGGGGGGTGAGAGGGAATATAATGCAAGTGCAATGCTTTCTGCGCACGTACCATACATCAGACAGGTGGAGACATCAAGGTAATCCGCTCTGCCACCTGGCTCGTGGCATGACACAAAACAGAAGCTTGACTGCAACAGCCGCGTGAGGTCAAATGGCATTGCGTTAGCGGCAAGCATTCTGACGGCACGATACACTACACAAACTGCACAGAGAGAGAGAGAGAGAGTCATTTGGAAACATTGATAGGTCCGCTGCCCCCTCCCGCGGGGGAATTTGTCACGCACTTTTTCAGAAAATCCGACATAAAACGCACGGATATATATATATACAGGGAAGCAAGTACAGAGGTACTCCAAAACCTGAAACGATTTTCCAGCCAAAAACCAAAACCTGAAACTTCTTCTGGGAAAGAGCTAAACCTGAAACTAAATTTTACACGGCTTCGGAACTAAGTATACACAATACTGTTGAAAATAATGTAAGGTTTGGAATGTACGATAATGATAAATAATATGCGATACTAGTTCTACAGTTCTACTTTGACGGGGAGTAAGTGAGTTTTTAGGGCTTAAAGCCGCGCAAGCCACAAAGATTAATTCGCTGCTGTGTGTGCCTGCACTACACAAAAGAACAAAAAAATGGACAAAGGATGCAATCTGGTCTACGGGGCGGTATAAACCTAGGACATGCAGGAGACGCTGCACCTTCATGCTAATTTCTCAAACTCCCGATTACAAAAAAACGTAGAAAACAAACAGTAATTACAACTAGGTAAAACAAACATAAATACTAAGCGCACATACAGCAAATATTGCAACTTATCATCTCCTAGGCGCAATAAACCAGTTCGCAACATATGCCCAACATTACTTATTCCTAGCTACTGGTAGTGCAGATGTGATTGAGGGGCTTAAAACGAAGAAATATAGATGAAAGGGCCGAACTTAGAAATCAGATGAGAGATGAGAGGAAGGACCTTATCCTTATCCTTATGCCTATAGTCCGTGGGTGGGCATAGGCCATCCACAGTTGCACGCCATCGTCTCCTGTCCTGTGTTATCGTCTCTAACTCCTTCCAGCTGTATCCCATCTGCTGGGTGTCCGCGTTCAGGTCCCTCCTCCAGGAGTTCTTGGGTCTTGAGAGGAAGGACAGAGCTGCTAAATTCGGGAGGTTTCAAAGATAAAGAGACAGGCGAATGGGCTGGTGAGGGATACACCGAGTGAGATAGGAAACTTCCTTAGTTGCCGATGAAGACATTATGCTTGGGATGCAGTTGGAAAAAAGCCCGCCCCAACACGGAACCTCCCCACCGTGAGGCGGTTTGGGAAAACAACGCACCTGAGAGGGGAGCGTTGTGAAGGTCCTCAACTTGACAGGTGTTCAGCAGGGCGCTGCGAACAAAGCCCGCCAGGGTGAAGACCAGGTGGGGGGAGTGAGTGAGTGAGTTTTTGCGGTTTAACGCCCCGCAAGCCACAAAAACTAAATCGCGGCTAAGTGTGTCTGCACTACGTGAAAAAAATGTAACGTTGGGCAACTGATGCAAAGTGATCTTCGGGGCAGTATAAACCTAGGATATGCAGGAGACGCTGCACCTTCATGCTAATTTATCGAACTCCCGGGTACAAGAAGGCGTAGAAAACAAATAACAATTACAACTAGGTAAAACAAAGATAAACACTAAGCGTATATACAGCAAATATTTGCAACTTATCATCTCCTAGGCGCAATAAACCAGTTCGCAGCATATGAGCAACATCACTTATTCCTAACCACTGGTAGTGCAGACGTGAGTGAGAGGTGAAAAAGAAGAAATGTACACTGCTAAAAAAAAGTCAAGGACCACTTGCAAAAACATGCACAACTCAGCAAAAGATCATTCCAATTTTCTGAATTTTTCACAAAATGGAGCTTGAACACATGGCTTTAACATCCTCAAAATTCACAGAATTTCGTCCATGGACTGTTGAGAAGCCATTGTTCAAAGACGACTGGGTGGCATTTTTAAATTCACGTGACACTCAATGCAAGGGAAGTCACTGACAAAAAGTGTCAGTATCGAGTGGTGTCTCCAAGACAAGCATTTTTTTTTTTTTTTTTTTTTTGAGACTGCGAACAGAATAAATTTGGGAGGTGACCGCTATACTTTTGACGTAAACCGTACATCATTTGACAGCATAGGTGGTGTGTGTGTGTGTGTGTGTGTGTGTGTGTGTGTGTGTGTGTGTGTGTGTGTGTGTGTGTGTGTGTGTGTGTGTGAAACAAATAGTAAACGACATGAAGAGATGGCAACGATTTTTATTCCACGATTCAGAGTTAACAGCTTGAACAGCAATTAAGAATTTCAACGTTTTGACAGAAGTTAACTGCACTCGGCAGTATTATATCGAAGGAAGAGAAGGAAGCACACGCTTTACGAGAAGACAGTGTTATCTGGGATCAGCATCAGGCAGTCACACTGCAAATAGTCATAAACAAAGTGATTCACATTATGACATTCTTTCTTTCTTTCTTGCTTTCTTTTTTTCTGGGTTTTTGTTGTTGTTGTTTGTTTGTTGTTGTTGGTTGTTTTTTTTTGTTTTTTGTGTGTTTTTTTGTTGTTGTTGTTGGTTTGTTTTTTTTTTTTTGGGGGGGGGGGGGGGGGGGTAGGGTTTTTTAAAGCTTTTTTCTCTCTGTGTGATTGCTGTTTGCTGGCGTTTTTTATTTGTTTTTTTGTTTATGCCTGGGAAGCCCAAGCATAGACTCAAGCACAGATTTTTTTCTGTGTTCACTTGAGGTGAAATGGAGTATGTAAGAGGAAATATCAACTTATTTTAAGGAAATATTAGGAATTCTGCGATTTAGGCGTCGTTCCCCAAAGGGGACACTGGGCTTTGGTGGGAGTAAAATGATCAGAAGCAGTTTCTCTATGGATGACATTTTGCTTTAGTCTAATGTATGCTTTTGAGTTGTATGAATATGCGTGCGTGCTGACGCATGAGACTTTGTGTCGATGGGGAATGATTTATTCTGAAACAAAAACGATCTCTGTTTCAACAAAAGCTGCTGACAGAATGAAATTCTTGTGTTCTCAAAAAGTACAATGCAGCGCTGGTTTACAAGTCACGAAATACCCAGTTTATCTCCACATAGAGGAGTGTGATTTCACCAACGCACGTCACTGCCGATCTCCCGCAGAAACGATTTCGAAGCCATTCGGTTGAGTATTTTCGGAGAAACGGGCCTGGACACAATTCACACACACACAGCCGCACACACACACATACATACAGACGGCACTCACGAAAATGGAACTGAGTGTTCCCAAAATGGCGGATAGTAACACCTGTTTGACGATTTTAAGAGATTTTTGTCAGCTAGATCGCTCCCGGGGTCCCTCTGAGTACATCCACCAAATTTGATCACGATATGAAAACTCTAAACTAGGTTTTAGGTGGATACACAGACAGTATTCGCTTATGATATAGACACATACTTTCTGTGCTGGCAGAGTCCACACATGTAAGGACAGCTGGGACGAACGTTCCTGTGGATGTCGCATGACTCCGGGGGCCAGGATTTACCAGGTCCACACCACGACTTGTCAGCCTCGGGGCAGTGCACTGAAAGTAAATTTCAGGTGAAGTAAGTGCCATGCTATGAGAGTGGGTGTGTAACGCCCATCCCCCCGATATGTGAGCGATATCAAAGAAGCGGCAACGCGAAAAAGGTCAACACAAATATCTGTTCCCGGCCGAGATTCGAACTCACGACCCGAGCATCAGAATAGAATAATTAATGGAGACTGGGCTTTCAAATGAAATCAAATCAAACCTAATCAGATCAAATAGGCAGGGTTCTGAATGCAACTATCGTCACCTGGTTGTGCCAACGAAAATTCAAAAGGCGCGAAGCTCTCCTTCTCAGTAAGTGACGACAACCCACTAGCACACCCCTCGGGCGCTTCTCGCCTTAGGTTCAGCCTTCTGTTGGTTCAGTGTCATTCTGTAGCTGTGCATGTGTTCAAGAGGTAGTGCGCGTTTTATCGGCAACAACATTTCCAAATTGCGGTTTTACTTTTGGTTCTCCAAGCTCAAGCTGAAATGTTTACGCAAGAAATAAAATTGCTTTCAAATACGTGTATTTACCGGTAGTAGCATAGCTTGCGCCATGTCAACAGTCAACATCGCTCAGCCGTCTAAACTGACGTATCCGTGGCGTGGTCACATAATGAGCCGGGTAACTGTGACAGAGCTGACTGTGCTTGCACGGTGACTCTATAATATTTTTTCCGCACTTCAGAAAGCTTTTTGTTGGGAGCTTAGATCTTTAAGCACGAGGTTCAACAAATAATGGTATTTTTACCACTCACGTGTCTCGCAGGTGTCTCCTGTGTACAGGTCTATGCATGTGCACTGACAGGTCTGGTAGTTCATGGTGCCGCCATTGTAACACATCTTGTCGCCACACGCTGAAACGATAAAACATTTTCTATGTTAAGGTAGACGACTCATGAAAAGCAGACTTTTCATCTCTAATTGTCCTTCGGTAAGAAATCGCCGCCCGTACTAAACTCTTGGTAGGGAGCTGTAGCGTCGTGGGGACTGAATTTTTTTGTGCGTGTTTAACCTTTTTCGCTTTTCAAAACATGTGACTCTTCCATTTTTCCACAGTTTCCAATTTACGTGAGAATTTAGTTCAGTTGTACGGTTGTTCGCGTTGCTCGCATATTCCATACTCTTGCATCATGTCCTGGAGTAGACTCGGCAAGAACCGACCGCATTATGTGCACATTACCAAACAGCAGTTGGTACTTCATGGTCTGCATGACTATAATAAAAGCACAGTCTTTATTAAACACCGTCGAAACCGGTAAAGCTCACATGCGACACTAGACAAACTGTATGCTCTGAAATTACATCTTTGGACTTTAGAAAAGCACCGTAAAAACTATTTAACTAGAGAGGCAGAAGCCTCCGTGACTCACTTGATATGGGTCAAGGTCATTCAAAACTGAGAGTATGTTTGTAAAGCTCTATCACTATCTATCATGAAACCAAGTAAGGCGTCTCTGGTATTCTTAGTTCCTGGCAACATACCCCCAAAAGGTCAAGGTCATTCAAATTAGATATGCTGGTAAAGATGTCATCAATGGCTTTCATTATGCCAAGTTTGATGCCGCTAGTATTTGTAGTGCCTGCAAAAACAAGTAATGTTAAAATTCACTACAAACAGCTTTAATGACCTTGACCTTGAGTAAAGGTATGTCTGCATAGGTTTCAATATTCTCTATCGTCATGTTTCATTTGGTGCCTCTGCTGTTTGTTGTTTCGGAGAAAATGCACATGTTAAAGTCTCCCCAAAATAGCTTATATGGCTTTGACCTTGATTCAAAGACATTGAATACAGGTTTGGCTGTAAAGGTGTTACCAGTGTCTATCGTCATGCAAGTTTGATGCCTCTGGTATTTCTAGATTCTAAGAAAATGCAAATGTAATATTTTCAGACTGCTTCATTACCTTTACCTTGAGTCAAGATACTTTGATATGTGTGCACATGTCTTATCCCTGTCTATCAGTATGCCAGGTTTGGTGCCTCTGTTGTTTGTTGTTTCTGAGACTATGCCAATGTTAAGGTTTCCCAAAAATAGCTTGTATGACCTTGACCTTGACCCAAGGTCACTGATGCAGGTATATCTCTAAAGTTTCTATCAATGTCTATCATCATGCAAAGCTTAAAACATCTGGAGTTTGTATATTCCGAGAAAATTCCAATGTAAAATTTCCAGCTTAACCTTTAGTGACCTTGACCTCGAGTCATACTCTGAAAGGTCTTATGGATGTCTATCACAAGGGACACTGGACAAACTGTATACTCGCAAATTACATCTTTGAATTTTAGATAAGCACCGTAAAAAAACTATTACACAATTTAAAAGAAACAATAAGCTGTTACGTTCGTTAGTAGTGGTACTGACCGTGTGAGCAAACGCCGCACATGTACGGGCAAGCTCCACGAATGTTGTTGTACCTGGTGCAGTAAGATGGCTTAAACGTGTTGCCGGGCCCACAAAACCTGGAGTCTCCACCTGGACACGTCACTAAGAAAAGTGCAAAGAATTCAGTGCATTTAAAAGCCGAAATTGTGAGATCTAGTGAACACGTTGTTGTTGTTGTTGTTGTTGTTTGGGGGAAAGGGAAGCACAAAACTTTGCGGATAACGATGGATGAAAATATGCATAAAAATAAAGTTTGTAATGTGTACGCTGTTGAACAATGGTGTCACGCATTCTATGATGTCAGCAAAATCAGGATGACGTAACAAGGTGTGTGGGTGATGAGCCTAGAACAGGGAGGACATTCACGCGACCGGCTGATGCCTCACGGAAAACAGAGGTTCAACAAATTTTGGTATTTTTACCAATCACGTCTCGCAGGTGTCTCCTGTGTTATTATTATTATTATTATTGGCAGATGCTGCGTGCGGGAAAAAGGATCTGGATGTTGTGGAAAAAATGACAAACTGAATGCACGTGCAGCACCACTCACGTGTCTCGCAAGTGTCGCCGGAAAAGAGAGGTTTCTCACAAGAGCACGTGCATGTTGCTACGTCCAGCGTTCCGCCATTCAGACACAGCTTGCCGCCACAGTCTACGTACATGGAGAGATTTGTTCGTTACTTAATCAGTTAGTTAGCTAGTTAGGTAGTGGGGGCGTTACGCCGCACGAGCAACAAATTTAATACTGCACTACTCAAAACAAGGTGGAATGGCTCCATTCCATACAGTTGTTTCTCCAAATTTCATGTTGATTTGTCTGTTTTTTTGTTATTCAGTTGTCGGTTTTCCCCCCTCTCTTCATGTCTGTAAGACCTATTAAAGACACTAGATCCGCTACGCTATAGCGGATCTAGAATCTTAGGAGAGAGAGGGATGACTCCGTGAACTAAACATTCGACGTCAGCCTGTCGGCGGCAGTGACGATATTTACAGATTTTTTTTCGGTGAAGTAAACATTTGACGTCAGTCTCACTCTAGTCGTCTGACAGATGATGCTTGTTCATGTCTTGTGATTCACCTGTTGCTTTTGTGACTTACCTACCTGAATTAGGCCCCATGGGCTCGCCTTCACGCGGCGGGGCTGATTTCGCTGAGCTTGCCCACCCCTTTGCTCTTTCTTTACTCTTATTGCCTCCATCGGTCCATTCACCTGTCTTCTGCTCTATTACAATCTCCTCCCGGGGGGGGGGGGGGGGGGGGGGGGGGTGTCAATAAGCGGGTGTCTGCTGACCCTTGGTCCAGTGAGACATCTGAGGGTCATTTCTGAAGGCCGATTTCACTGGATTCCCCCCACCTGGTCTTCACCCTGGCGGGCTTTGTTTGCAGCGCCCTGCTGGTGCTGCCGAACACCTGCCATGTTGAAGACTTTCACAAGTTCAGAACGCACCCCTCTCTGGTGCGTTCTTTTCCCGAACCGCCTCACGGCGGGGAGGTTCCGTGTTGAAGCGTGTTCCGTGTTGGAGCGGTCTATTCTCCAACTGCATCCCAGGTCTGTTGTCTTCATTGCCAACTAAGGAATTTTCCTTCCTATCTCTCTGTCTATCCCTCACCAGCCCATTCGCCTGTCTCTTTCTCTTTAAAGCCTCCCGAATTTAGCCGCTCTGTCCTTCTTCTCATCTCTCATCTGATTTCTAAGTTCGGCCCTTTCATCTATATTTCTTCATATTAACCCCCCACTCACGTCTGCTCTACCAGTGGTTAGGAATAAGTGATGTTGGGTATATGCTGCGAACTGGTTTATTGCGCCTAGGAGATGATAAGTTGCAATATTTGCTGTATATGCGATTAATATTTATCTTTGTTTTACCTAGTTGTAATTGTTATTTGTTTTCTTTGCTTTTTTTGTAACCGGGAGAAATTAGCATGAAGGTGCAGCGTCTCCTGCACGTCCTAGGTTTATATTGCCCCTTAGATCAGTTTGCATCAGTTGCCCAACGTTATATTTTTGTTTTTGTTTTTTCACGTAGTGCAGACACACTTCGCCGCGAATTAGTCTTTGTGGCTTGCGCGGCGTTAAGCCTACAAAAATTTACCCACTTCACGGGTGCGACTTTGGGTATGACACGTCTAATGATGTGGACGATTACACGGCCGGCACCGCAGGTGCCGTAGTTCCCGGGCCTGGTTAATGTCGGGATATTTATGACAGGAAGCATGGAATGCGGCCCTGTCCCGCAGTCCCAAACCACACGGACTTCCATAGCATCATCTTACCATCACCCTCATCTCCATCATCATGCATAATAAAACTTGCCCCAACTTCCGAACCCTCCGTGGATTCCAACCATTACCAGGGAGGAACACCACTGGAGCCGGCAAAGAGTTGTGGCAGCAAAAAAAAAAAAAAAAAAAAAATCACCCTAACTGAATTAATTTTAACACAAAATCTGGAAGATCTAGAGAGCTGGTAAAACGTGGACTTCAATACCTTGGATTGTACTTAGGAAATCGCAAAATTGGAACTCTTTTCACCCGTGATTCCACGCCACGCCATCTTACAGCCACAGAAAGCACCCAGCCACCCAACATATTGTAGCGCGTTTTGCGATGAGTTAATTTTGATTGAATTTTTGGCATTTTGCTGAATCATTACGCCTCCTGCACGGTTCACCGGAAATGAAAGTGCAAGATGTTTTGCTTTCACGGCGTCATGAGACCTCTTGTTAACACAACTGAGTTTGGTTCATTCATGTTAACACAGAAATATCACCACATGCAGAGTTGAAGGCAGTCCTTGACTTTTTTGGAGCAGTGTATTTCGCGGCTACGAGACAGAGATGAAAAGACACAGACAGACCGACAGACAAAGATGTCATTTGGTAATTTGTGATTGTGTGTGAATCAGTCAATTTGTTTTTCACCCCCTGAGATTCCGGGGAAGCGAAAATGAAATATGGCCGACAAATGCGAGCTGACATAGGTCTACTTCTGGAGGATTTAGGGGGAGGGGTAACTGATTGCCGTTTGGATAAACATCCTTTAAAGCACACACACACACACACACACACACACACACACACACACACACACACACACACACACACACACACACACACACACACACACACTTGAGTCCTCACCACACAGTTTGCCTGATGCGTCGCATTGGCGAGGACATTCCGAGCAGCTGTGGGTAGAGTTGAGGTAGGGGAATTCCATTCGATACGGCCTGCAAACAATATAGACAGACACTTCCACTTCTAACACACTGCTGTTTAGCAGTCTGAGTGTATTATTTCGGATTTGTTTGTTTGTTTGTTTGTTTGTTTGTTTGTTTGTTTGTTTGTTTGTTTGTTGTGTCCCTCCACCCCCAACCCCTCCTACCCTATCTTGAGATCCAGCCCCTACAGGACTATGTTTTAAGATTAGCACGTTCCTCTGTTTCTGAAATATCCTTGTTACGGTCTGACACCTTGATTTCAGGTAATGTGTCCGCGAAGGAATTTCCAATGCTTTATTGGGGTCCTTAAAGTCTCAATACATTTGTCAGGACTACATGTACAACGCTGTGGAAAACTTTACACCGAATGCGCTTAAACCGTGCATCAGAATCCGTCACTTGGGACACAATATAGCATCTGAAACCATTGTGATGTGACTCGGGTTGGTATATATGTTGTACACACATAGAAGTGTACCGCACACTGAGAAGACGACGTTATTTGGTTACAAACTAAGACCTAACAGACAACGCTGATTTTTAGCGACGTGTAGTACAGGTATGGAAGCTTTTGGCCAAAGGAAATCACATTTCTCTACTAACAAAAACCTGTAACAGTGGCCAAAAGGAACATCTACTCATATGTGACCCCCCCCCCCCCCCCCCCCCCCCGATTTGAGTCTGAAGTCACTTTTTGAAGTTTTTGAGGTTTTGATATGATCTTACAGGTTTTTTAATGCTGAATCCAATGGTGAAAACCAGATTAAAATCGGATAATTATTTTTGAAGTTATGATCTGTTGAAATGACGTACCCCATGAAACAAAAATAATAGCCACCTCGGTTGGAAAATCGGGTGTTGCACTATTCAGCTGCATGTAACTTCCGACTCATTTCGTGGCGTAGCGTCACATATAGCAAACAAATACAGAGCTTTGTAAGCGTCAGTTTTTTCCCCCACAAAACTCGTTACGAACTTGGATACTTTAAACTGATCGCAAATCTCAAAACAATCACTTTTGGAGGCTTCGGGTAAACAATATACATAAATAGTTTTTTTGTCTTTTTATCTGTGTGTGCTTACTTGACGGCGTAGTTACAGACGATGTACTTCCCACTGTTGGGGCAGGCGGCTATTCCACATCCAATGCGCTGTGTCTTGGCAAACACAACCTGCTCACGGAAGAACACGGACCGCTCAGATGAGCATACGCACAGCAGCATTAGCAAAAGCCGTCATTCGAACAGTCAAGTGCGTTTGTCAAAGGTGGTTGGTGGTGGTGGTGGTGGTGGTGGTGGTGTTGGAGACCGGAGTGAGGGGGGGGGGGGGGTTGAGGCGGAGAGAAAGATAGATCATACAGACAGATAAAACTAATCAGTAAACTGGCAAACAAACCTGTGTATAATGCGCCACGTCTTTCCAATGGCCGGTTGTTGGCCCCACGCCGTATACAAAGTACTGGGCTTCATCGTACCAGTCTTGGATACGACTGTCATAGGACCTCTTACCAAATATTCCGATATTCTGCCCAACTTGGATTCCCGGCAACCCTGGTGATAAGCAACAGCGGACGACTATCATTACGTATCAATGCACCAGACTTAACCGAGGTTAACGCAATAAAGTCAGACTGAACGCTTGATGTAGTGAAAACGAGTAAACCTCCAACCTCGCTGGTTTAACCAAGTACGGACAACCAAGTCCGTTGGCATCACTTGGTGCTATCCAAATTTGAAAATAGTCGGTGCTGCTGTTTGGAAACACTCTGTTTGGCTATGTTACTATTAGGTGCGGAATAGCACCGGAAACACTCGCGTCCATTTTGACTATACACCCAGTGGAGAGACTTACACGGAATGCTCCTCTCTAGATCGTGCTCTCTGCGACACTGGCGGGCCCACTTGGCGGCAAAAAGGGCAAGATAAGGATCCCACACCTGTACGCGGGAAATAATAATTTCACATTCACAGAAATGTCAACAGCTGATTGGCTAAGAGCTCATCCGTAGAAAGCGAAATCGCGACAAAACCCACACCACAGAATTCAAAACTCACAGTGTCACTTGGAAATGAAGGTGGGCTTTCTGTAATAAGAGGGGGGGGGGGGGGGAGCGTCCTTTTCTAACATATCTTTCTATATTAGAAAACCATTAAAACTCTTTCATTTTACTTCAGAAGCGTAAAACATCTTTTGGGTCGCTGAACGATAAGGACACGATTGACGCTGAATTACCCTCCATTTAAATTTATGTATACTTTGTTCTCACTCGCCACAAGCACAGTGCACGCGTGACTTAGTCAATGTTACGTGTAGAAATATGTTGAAGAGCCCGTCGTCTTACCGCGTATTACGATGACACACAGACGAACAACTCCTCACGTAGCGAGTTCTTATAGACTGCTTGTCGTCTTTTTCACTCACAGAAGACACGTGAGCGCGTAAAAAAAGTTATAACCAGGTGGAGTTTATTACAGCACTTCTCTGGTGTTACACAGCACTTTCAAGCTTCGCAAATACAAGCTTCTCTCGTGCGCGCGCGCACACACACACACACACACACACACGTCATACATCCCGAAAGTCGCACCCGTGAAGTGGGTGAATCACGGCTGTGTGGCAACGGCCTCCACATAAGGCCCATAGCACACCTGCTCTGGGTAGGAGCCGACCTAGGTAGGAAAAATGTCTCTTGCCTCTGCTGGGACTCAAACCCGGGTCTCCCGGTCCATGGTCCGAAGTGCTAACCACTACACTGCAGGGGCCGGTACGAGTGAAATTTCAGGGTCTAGGCACCGGTTGTCTGATCTTACACAAATTCACTAAACTCAGCCAGTAAGATAGTGTAAAAACCATGACAAAAACGTAGGGATTTCATGAAATCCCTGGAAATTTTAGGGATTTCATGAAATCCCTGAGTGAAACAGTAATTACATGAACGTACTGAAAATTTCAGGGATTTCATGAAATCCCTGATTACACAAATTCACTGTAACATATACAGTTACAGCACTCTGGTACATTCTGGACCACTCTTATAAAAGGACCAATCAAAAATCAAAACGTGAATCACCTTATTACTATTTTAAAACTTAAAAAGAATCCAGAATAATCGAGTACCTGCCCGCCGAACCTAGGCGCGTTATTTAGCAGTTATTCCCCATCAAGCTGTGGGATACCGACGAGTATTTTGATCCAAGACGCAAATCAACCCTGAGCTTTAGCGAAGGATTGATTGCGTCTTGGATCAAAATACGAGTCGGTATCCCACAGCTTGATGGGGTGTAAATGCTTTATCATCCTTTTTTGGGCCAATTTATGGTATATTTTGAACGTTTATCCTAGTAAAAGCTGACAGTCGACAGCGGCTGCACACAGCAGACGAACGAGTCAGTTTGTGCGTCGGCAGAGCACTACGCCGACAGAATAAAGTGCGCCTTTTTATGCTGTAAAGACGGTGCCAATTCACTCATGAACTCAAATTCAAACAAAACCACGTTTTAAACTTCCACTAAAGACGCAAACAAACATGCTGACGCTTTCAAGGAAATGTAAATTTGGGAGGTGAATGCGAAACCGATCAAACCTGCACAGCTCTGTTCACCCTAGTCATGGTCTCCTCTCTCCTGAAATCGAGAGTCATGGATCCTAGCGTAGAAAAAAAAATAACACATTAATATCTCTGTGGTGGCTGGACCAATATTTAAATACTGACAGGATACAAGTGACGCTGAATAACGCTCCATGAAAATATACACTTTGGCCTTACAAGCTACCGTGCATGATTGTCTGAGTGGAAAATGCCCAACTCTAACACTGCGAGCTGAGGTTCGTCTGCTTGGCAGCCATTTGCATGGTGTCGGCGCATGCGTGCCTGAATAGAAAACCGCGGGAAAAGTCGGAGATTTCTAAAGGTGGGCAGATCAGACAAAAGCTGACAGAATAACAGGAATTGGTGTAATATCTCTTTGTCAGTCTCAAAAACAGTTGGCTGAAAAATCTCACAGGTCCTGTACTGCTTTCTACAAGCTTTTCTTAATCAGAAAACTCACTCAGCGAAAAGATTTTTCAACTAAAACGTAAGTCAGTTCAAGATCCCTCGAATCTGACAGGCCGGCATGCTGATCCCTCCCAACCGCATAGCAGAAAGATCTACACAAACACACGAAATTTTTCTTTGATGACTGAACAAAATTTCTGATTACCACTGATTTGATGTGATCACTGATCATCATGGTGTGAGTGTTTATGTTATGTCTCTCTAGATCTAGATTGTGAGCCGACAAGCAAATTCACGTGGAAGGATGGTAGTGAGGAGAAAGAATAAAAGGAAAAAAGGGGGCGGGGCGTAAAATACGGCAAGCACTATTACACAGCTGCTGCCGTACTTTTTAAACTTTACAAAATCACTGTCACATAATCCAGTAATATTGTACGTGCAGTTTTGCTTTCCAGGGACAAGGTCGGTGTAAACTAGCATGCACAATCAAACGCAAAACAGTAATGGAAAACGTTGAATCTAAACACTGAGATGATTTAAGTCCATCCCATACAAATCAAGACTCTCATCTTTTTTGTACTGTACTGTACACAGACGTACAGATCTATACGTCGATGGTACTGTACCAACATTGGCTGTCAAGAGCATTACATGTTTGGCAGCGTGAGCGGGGAAAACAGCAACATGGTTCAAACTGAAAATGTTGCCACTTCGCATTGTCAGACTCTTGACGTCAATGGCACCACGCGCATCACGTTTGTATGTGGGCACTTGTTTTCAAATGTTTTTTCCTTTGGAGCGAAATGATCCAGTTTGCTGAAGATGATCAATAAAATTGTATTGATGATCTTTGGTTTTCCCTCTGTTGTTGTATGTTTCTAAAAAGCATTCATGTCTGTGCTTGGGACTGCTGATAAGACAGTCAAAACATGCTTGGTGAGTGGATGAGGATCTTTGTAAATTAGGCTTTTGGTTGTCCTTTGAGTTGGTCAGACCAGACACAGCGAATGGTCAGACATCAGATTCCTGACCGGCGAAGGTTGTCCGATTTCATTTAAGACTTTTTTAATGTTTGGCAGATAGTACACATTGTATATTTTAATTCATATACAACTAGGTCTGTTGTACTGCAAACAAAAACGCATAAATGGGCACACCAACCGTATCTATTTATATTTTAGTATTATTTGTACTGTTTAATTTTCACACACACACACACACACACACACACACACACACACACACACACACACACACTGCTATAATGAGAAACATCGAAAGACGTAATGTTCAGGTAGCAGGGGCGCCGGAACCGGGGGGGGGGGGGGGCAGGGGGGGCAGCTGCCCCCCCTGTACCCAAGCAGGGGGGGCAAGAGTGTCTTTTTGCCCCCCCCCCCCCCCCTGGAAAATCAGGTGACTATGGCAAGAGGGGGGGGGGCAAAGCCATGGTCTTGCCCCCCCCCCCCCCCCTACCTCTCCCCCTACCCCTCTTAGTGCTCTCTCCCTCATCCCACCCAACAGAGAACTTCTGTTTTTGCGGACCGAAGGCTGTCCGCTCCTCTGATTGCCCCCCTCCCCCCCCCCCCCCTCCCCCCCCCCCCCCCCCCCCGCTTTTCACTTTTTTCGGGCATCGTCCTGGTTCGTAAAGGTTTTTTTTGTCTACGCAGCATTTGATCGTTCCCCCCCCCCCCCCCCCCCCCCCCCCCCCCCGCTTTTCACTTTCTTCAGGCAACGTTCCCCCCTCCGAGATTCTGCCCCCCCTCCCCCCAACATCTTCCGGCGCCCCTGGGTAGTGTATGTTGAAATTTATCAGCCTTGTGATTAGGACATCACTTGGAAGGTCACACATTACCAAACGTTTCCTTTTGTACATTTATTTCTAGACACATGTTGATCAGTTACAACACAAACATTTTGGCCAATGGGGACAAAGTTTACCATTCAGGTTGGAAACATGGCAGCACATGGAAACTGATCAGATTTAGGACTGACCATACAGTAATGTCGGGCGGTCGGTGGTCTAGTGGTTAAGAGACCTGTCACCAATGCGAGAGGTCAGGGGTTCGAGTCCCACTCGGGGCAAAGAATTTTTCCTTCTCGTATGTGGCACCGTTCATTCGGGCCGATCGTCGGGGGTTCTCTCCGGGTACTCCGGCTTCCTCCCCCTCTGCTTTGGAAATGTTCAGCCCACCAAATTTGAAAAATAAATGCAATTCTAAATTCCGAAATTTAAATAGCTGAGCTGACCCTTCGCACCACGTGATTGTAATGTGTTTATGTCAAGTGTGTGAGAGAATGCGTGTGATTCACGTGAGCGTGCGTGTTGAGTTCAGTTCGCGGCGCTTTGAGCCGATTCAGGAAATTGGGTAAAGCGCCTATACAATACTCATTATTATTATTATTATTATTATTAATGTGTCATGATAAAAACAAAAACAAAACTAAATGCCATTTCTTTCAAATGTTACAACAGTGAAACAAGTGCTTGGACAACTAGCAAATTACAGATAACAGAAAATGTATACCTGAAATATATTCTTTAGATTCTCACTGTTCCCTCAGCCCTAGCCAAGTCAGATTCACACTTCAAACAGAGTTTAGTACTAAATTTATTTCAAAAAGGTGGGGGTGGGGGTATGGCAGTTTGAATTGAGTGTCAAGTGTCTGATTAGATGAGGGAATTTTGGGACTGAATTTCACTAGTGTCAATACTGGAAAAGGTCTTGTCCTATTACAACCGGCTTTGTCATCACCATTATGGTAACAAAAGATAATTTTAATGAGGGAATTGTAGTGTCCAAGATGCCCGGTCTGCTGATCCTGAGGTACATGTAGCAGGTAACAATCCCATGGTAGGTAGGGATATCACTGGCGATTGCTTTCTGAGGGGATTTCATATCGGTTAAACACAGATTTAGGCCAGTTTAAGAATATGTAATCTTTGCTCTCAGTTTGTAGTACATGTACATGGATTCGACACAATAGAGGTTGTCTGGTAGGCTTGTTGCTAACTTTAACATTAAAACAAAAAAGCAAAAGTGGACCTAACTAAACTTACCACTTGGTGTTGACTTGAATAATCGCCATGTTGAACATGATATCAGATGATGACACATTTGTAAACATATTTGCAGGAGCTGGTTGTTTTGAGCAGGACCTGGGCCTGAAATAAATGCATACATGCAGATCAAAGTGATGTTGTAACACACACACACACACACACACACACACACACACACGCACACACACACACACACTTACCCCACAGATCTGTAAAGGTGATGGTGTGCATGGTTTCTCTTCAGTCCTCATTTGTACTGATCTTGCATGATACATGTCATAGACTGTTCAAACACACACAAAACACTTTGGTGGTATACAACTGACTTGTACTGCACGCTTACTGAAATAGCTGCTGGTGAGTCTGACATGAGATCTATCTCTACACTGCCTGAGATCATACTTGCAATACCTATGTACAGACCAATGCCACAGCAAAATGCACAGTGTGCCCTGCTTTTCAGCCCCCCCCCCCCCCCCCCCCCCCCCCGCCCCTTCCTGCTGCACCAATGCACACCTATCTCATCAGTGCTCTGCAATAACATGACAAAGTCCAGGGAAAAGAATATCCCAAGTGTCTATCATGTCACAGTCAGCAGGGGGAAAACACAGTAGGACCATGCTCACCTTCGTAGAATGGATACTGTCTGTGTATGTGATTATTAAAACTGCTGTGAGAGTCAGAATCTAATGCAGCACTCCCTCCAGTTTTACTCCGTTGCCTCCCAGTACTGCCTCTACTCATCCCTCTCCAACTTTCCTGGACTCCCTTCACAGTACACATCTTCCACACCCACCAGAACTCGACTGATTAGTGATTAGTGTAGATTGATCACCTCCTACTTCCCATCATCAGAGTCATTTTCCTCCAATTCTTCTACATGCCCGAAGGAATCAGGAAAACCGCCGTCCAAATCTACGAATCTTGCCACACTCTAATCTTCACTTTCTGCACCATTCCCCGGAATATTGAACAAAATTCCACGATTATCCCCATTACGTAATGGTCGCGCGGCCATCTTGTTGATACGAAAATCTAAAGTAGATTTTCACACGAACATTTATAGAAACGTAAAACCACTCGTAGATAAATATTGCTGTTTGATGTAAGGAGCGAGACCGCGTCCTTCGACTTTGCGAAACTATTCAGAATATCTCAGGTAAACCACTGAATATTTCGCTAACGTCATATTTTGAGAAAATTGATTCTCGCCTGCCAAAGTCGCTGACGTGTTCTACACGGTAGCTGAGGAAGCAGTAGACAAGAAATGCAGTAATTCTGAGTTATACAAACGCCACCAGCGACATTTTGAAGTACAATCCGATAGCAGTATGTTACTGGTATGAGTGATCGAGTGCGAACATTTTAAGATAATAGATAGATCTGGTTCCTGCCTAGTCTGTACAATTTAGTAACTGCAGACATGTATCCGTAAAGGCTTTCTTTGAAACTTGAAGCAGGCTTTTCAGTTCTAGCATTTAAAGGTCTAAAACCACTCTAGTCAGTGTCCTAAAATAGTCGGCTGCTAAGACAAAGGTATCAGTGACGCGACGTTACTTTGCTTGTTGGCTCACACGCTTCCTTGTCGGACTCAGACGACAATCTGTCTAAACTGAAAGAGATCATGTTGTTTTGAAATAAAGGGGGAAAATGGACGTACAAATACAGTACACTCAAACACACTGCTTACCTTCAACCACGACGAAGAAATCACAACGCGGATTGAGACTGATTGAGGAAGTATCCGTGTTAGTATCCTTTCGTGAAAAATGTCGCAGGAAAGTGCGCGCGGGTTGGTGTGAGGGCAATTGGGAGATAATTAAAACATGGAAGATAACTCTGAAATAACAATGAGTTCATTCCCTTCAGTTTTCGCTGTGCGCCATAAGGGATCCCATTCTAACTTCCGCAGACGGCCGGTTGAAGCCGTGAACATTTCAATCAAGTTCAGCTATAAACATCATCGTACAGCTTAGGTACGCTGTCAGTTTTCTTATATTAGCCTGACGTTTTCCTGTGCCATAGCCACCACGAAAAAAATGTAGCCACCAAAAAGTTTCTTCGCTTGGATCCCTGACCCAGGATGTGACTTCCCCGATCACTCATGGGTTACCCGGACTATGTTCACCCTTTGCACGATTAGGGCGCGTTCAAGCGGGGTTCTTCCTGTTGCGATTTTCACGAAATCTGGATCTTTGTGAGTGTTTATTCTAATATTTGTAGTACATGTACACCGATTAAAGTGTCATTCCCCCCAGCAGCTACATTTTATAACTGCATGCATGACTCAAACGATTCAAGAAGCTTCTGTTCAATCGGAGATCTATCTAGATCACGAATCCGCTGCCATTCTCTGCGCCGATAGCACACGGCCAAATCAGTAAACAGCATACATGCCGGCGAGACGCCAGCCTCGATTGAACTTTTTGAGAACGAATTTTGATAAGTGTTGGTGAAAACTGTCCGAAATTTGAGTAAGGATTGCTTGCTAGGTACAGGCTACTGTTGTTTTGTACTTGTACAACGAGTTTATGAAGTTGGAAACACCGATATGCCGAGTCAAAATGTTTCATCGTCGATGGTGTTGACATCGGGAGCGAGTTCTCCCTGAGGAGTAGTAATACATGTACTCGCTCATCGATGACGACGGGTTTTTTTGCCAAAAAGGTTGTATCTCTGTTCTTTCTTTCTGAAAGAAATAACTTTTTTTATCATCCATGGCGGCATCTTTTTCTTTGATCTCTCCTGTGTAATAAGTGTCCGTATTGTACTAGTACTTGAGAAATCATGTGACACAGAGCACGACATCACATGACAATCAGGCATGCTTCCCTGCAAAAAGGTTCTTTCTTTCAGAAAGAAAGAACAGAGATACAACCTTTTTGGCAAAAAAAAACAAACCCGTCGTCATCGATGAGCAAGTACATGTATTACTACTCCTCAGGGAGAACTCGCTCCCGATGTCAACACCATCGACGATGAAACATTTTGACTCGGCATATCGGTGTTTCCACCTTCATAAACTCGTTGTACAAGTACAAAACAACAGTAGCCTGTACCTAGCAAGCAATCCTTACTCAAATTTCGGACAGTTTTAACCAACACTTATCAAAATTCGTTCTCAAAAAGTTCAATCGAGGCTGGCGTCTCGCCGGCATGTATGCTGTTTACTGATTTGGCCGTGTGCTGTCGGCGCAGAGAATGGCAGCGGATTCGTGATCTAGATAGATCTCCGATTGAACAGAAGCTTCTTGAATCGTTTGAGTCATGCATGCAGTTATAAAATGTAGCTGCTGGGGGGAAGGTCACTTTAATCGGTGTATATGTACTACAAATATTAGAATAAACACTCACAAAGATTCAGATTTCGTGAAAATCGCAACAGGAAGAACCCCACTTGAACGCGCCCTAATCGTGAACAGAGCTGTTCAGTTTTGATCGGTTTCGCATTCACCTCCCTAATTTACATTTCCTTGAAAGCGTCAGCATGTTTGTTTGCGTCTTTAGTGGAAGTTTAAAACTTGTGGTTTTGTTTGGATTTGAGTTCATGAGTGAATTGACACCGTCTTGACAGCATAAAAAGGCGCACTTTATTCTGTCGGCGTAGTGCTCTGCCGACGCACAAACTCGTTCGTCTGCTATGTGCAGCCGCTGTCGACTGTCAGTTTTTTTACTAGGATAAACGTTCAAAATATACCATAAATTGGCCCAAAAAAGGATGATAAAGCATTTACACCCCATCAAGCTGTGGGATACCGACTCGTATTTTGATCCAAGACGCAATCAACCCTTCGCTAAAGCTCAGGGTTGATTTGCGTCTTGGATCAAAATACTCGTCGGTATCCCACAGCTTGATGGGGAATAACTGCTAATGCAGGGAAGCATGCCTGATTGTCATGTGATGTCGTGCTCTGTGTCACATGATTTCTCAAGTACTAGTACAATACGGACACTTATTACACAGGAGAGATCAAAGAAAAAGATGCCGCCATGGATGATAAATAACACCTCCTAATCGTAAACAAGTCATAACAAAGCGATTTGCGCGAAATTTCCGAGCGACTCAGCCCTTGGCCCTTAAGGCGCGTCTTTACTATGCCGATCAACCGCGAAGAGCGAAGAAAAAACGCTTCGCTGGAAACATTTTGGGGCCTCGCGAAGACATTTTGGGCTGTTCGGGCTTCGCTCAACATGCAATGCGATGTACTCCGATCAACCGCGAATGATTTCGCCAGACGCTATCTGATTAACTGGTCCAGATTCGCCAGCTATCTGATTTCAAGATGGCGGAGGGTCGCGCTCGTACATGGCCGGTGTCGGTTCAAAGTTACAAGCATTAATATTTCGGCAATGAAGAAGTTTCTTGGTGCTGCTGGAATACATTGATTAGTAAGGATAGTGTACATTTGACTTACAATGCTACAGGTGAAGTAATAATGCGAAATATCTGTAATTACGGCGTTTTTTCTTCGCATGCTAACGCCGTCTGCTCGCGTGGCGGTGGGTGTGCGACAGCCGGGCTCGCCGCGTCTGAGTACCGAGTCAACGTTCTAGTCGCTGATATTTCAGGCTTCTATAACTTTCATGGCTCACTTGCGTCACTCTGATTACTGAGGTAGTGTAGAATTTTGATTTTGTTTGCTAAAATTGGTGCAAAACCGCGACATTGTGTTGGTATGACGTTTTTCTTCCGCCGTGTGCTGGTGACCGTCTGCTACGCCGGTGTACCGGCTCGTAACTGTCTGTCGGTTCAGTGGTTTCGTTGGTGATTATTTCGGTTTTTTATGCAATTCATGGTGCAGTTGGGTCACATTGATTAGTTCAGATGGTGCCCTTTTGAGTGCGTAAAGCCATGTTGTCGTGTAACCCCTTGATTTCCCTCAACAGCTACAGTTGCTACGAGACGCACTTCACTGGTAAGCTCACAATCGGCGCCATTGCTATTTTCCTTCGGTCACATGTCACGAATGCTTGACGCCTAGTTAGTACGTAGAGGCCACGCGGAACAAAGGCGAAGAAATGCGGATGTCATCGGCGAGGACCTCTTCGGGCATAGTTAAGACGCGCCTTTAGTGCCTGTCGCCGCCCGAGGCGAAAAAGCTACAGTCAAAAACAAGGTCACCACTTCTCGAATACTCGTGATAACAATAGACACTTCTGGATCACGGGAGACAGATTTACATTACTAAAATACAATATGAACTAAACGTAGCAACTTCTCTGTCTCACTAAAACTACAAAAAAATATTACAGCTGTTATCCTACAGCATACAAACAAAATACAAACGGCACAGCCACGTTCGTAACAGTCAAAAATGCCCAACTCTAACACTGCGCCATAGGGGATCCCATCAAGTGCTGTCACACATATCCGGCTCAGCTAGAGAGCTTATTGTTATAGGTAAGCCATCAATTTTTTTAATTTTTTTTTTTTACATTCGCCTGACGTTTCGCTGTGCTTATTGCCAGAGAGAAATATATAGCTTAATTGTCATAGAAACGTGTTTTTTTTTTTTTTTTCAGTCGTGAGCCACACCCCTCCGATGTTTCTGATTATCGAAATCTGACAAAAATGGCGCCCCATGGACGCACAAGTTTTTTTCCGAACAATCCTTGCTCAAAGCTGACGACAGAATAGTTGCGCGAATAGTAATGAGTAATGATAGTAATAATAGACTTAAGTTCAACGACCGGCCAGAAGAAGAGACCGGCATGTCAAACTGTGTTGGAAGACAGCAGCAGTGCATCCGAGGGTTCAGAAAAGAAAACAGAAATTCGTATTACGAAGGGACTCTCATACGCTGCACAAGAGTCCCCTAAAGTTCCGGAAGATGGTCCCTGGGACCCTTTGGTGTAAAAGCTATGGGAAACACTGGCCCAAGGGCATTTTCGACCAAAGAGGGTTGCCGAACAATTCAACCTCGTACTCACCACCTTGGCCATATCGCCTGCCAGCGGCATCACCCTTCCGCGCAAGTTGTTATGTTGCCGGACAATGTTGTCTTTCGCTGCTGCATCCAGCACCACCTCTGTCCCCATTTCACCAACGATACACATGGTGTGCTGTGGGCTGATGTTTTTGTACAGTGGAGCGCACTACAGTGAAGTGGATAAAAAAGATAACGTTTTCATTGGCTAAACCAAAGACCCTAGTAATGTAGGGTCTTTGGCAAAACTGTGATTCTGACGACACCGGTACTTGATGTTCATTTTGTTTAGCTCTCGCGGAGAGACTGGAAAAACCATCACCTTGGAGATGCTTCGTACCTTTCATTATAGTGTTTATGTCACAGGCCGAGGACCAATCACCAAATTTCATTTATCTCATGGTAAGTTTGTCACTTCCACGGTCGTTTACATCGTTACTAGATAATTATTCCTCACATTGTAACAAAAACGAACGCGGCAAGGTCTGGCTTCCCTACAAGATGGCAGATAAGTTGTAGCGCCCCGGGTATGGGGTCGTCGTGGTTGTCGGGAACGCTACAGATTTAGATTAGTGAGCTACTCTGAAATGTGTGTTTAGCCTGACTGAAGTACGGAGGAGTATTGCGTCACTGAAATCACAGCACCAACAGACATAGCGGTTGAGAAATCCCGCGTTCGAAACTGGTTTTCGGAAGTGCGAAGCGAACACCGGTTTCCAACGGACAGCGGTTATTGCATAACCCAACAAGCAGCGACTACACTGACCACCGACACCGCACATCACCAACGGACACCATCATCCAGCGTAATCTACATGGGATGTTACGCCAGCCGATACCGGACACTAGGCGTTAGAATTTAACGCAATGGTCCGGTCCACATGTAAAACTCTGAAGTTGACGTGTGAGGCGGTGTCCACTCGGACTTTTCAGCGAATGCTGAGAAAGCAGCTGAAGGAAGGATGCTGTTAATTTCTAGGGAGACAGTAGTCATGCAGTCTCCGAGCTTTCTCATCCCGCATCATCTTCATCAAGCTGCTGAATCTCCATTGCTGTGGAGTACCGATGGCAGCAGCTGATGCTGTTTCCCGTACAGCCTTAGACAACGATGGATCGAAGCAGTAAAGTCGGTAGGCCCCGTAGGCGACCGCAAATTCCATACACGACTTGAAGTTGGATGGTACCGAAAAATACACGTTGGGTGCTGACTTCTCCAAGTAACCAAGGATCACCGACATTATCTACAACCGGGGGGCAAGGGTTACACAGCGCCCGGCACCGATGGATATTCTATGGATTACCTGTATCATGGACAGACATTAAACATTTCCCGGACTTGACATTGCATGTTTCATTTTGAGATTTTTGTTGTTATTATGTAGTGGTAGGATGTATGTATGATTTTTATTATATTTTCTTGTAAATTCGGGACGAATTTATAGGAAGGCGAGGGTAGTGTAGCGAGGACACTTCGCTATGTTTGTGTTCAGTACAGCAGCCATTCTTAATACAGGCGCACTTTTAAATTGGGTCAAGCTAATCACAATGAAGGGTCACTTTTCACGTGCGCTGGCCACGTGATCGTGTGATGAGCGCGTGATTTCTTGCATAAACACTAAAGATAGAGCCTTATAATAGCGAGTGTTTCCAGCGTTTTCGTCAGTCGCTTTCTGAGAGTCCCAGAGACTGTGTGTCATCCCTCCAGCCCTCGATTTTTCCTCTAACCGTCCTCCTCATTTCTCATGTTCAGGCTAAGTCTTTCAGTCTCTGGAGTTATTTTGCGACCAGTGTTGGACCTGTTACTGGATACCTCTTTCATTTGGAACCATGTGCACTGAGAAGATACTGTGATTCTGTATTGGATTATTTGTGATTTGTCTTTTGAACCACTGAATTCGGACTTGGAGTTAGTCTTCAGATAAACGGTGACTGTGTCTCGTTTTATTCCCTTTTAACCAGAGAACTGTCGATGTAAAGTAGGAAGATACTTGTACTAGTCTGAGATTTAAGAGATCTGATAGTTAACAGTACTAGTTGGAACAGTTATGTAAATTAACGGTTATGTAAATTTGTATTCCTGGTTTAGACAGAGAGAATAGTTTGAGAGACTCTAGTGTCAGGCTCCTTTGTTCCATGCCCACTGTCAGAGAGGGAGGTTCAGTCCCAGCTTCTTGTGCAACACGCAGTACACCCGCGGCCGAGTGTGTATTGTCTGTTCATTCAGTACCGACGGTCACTAGGCGGAGGAATTCCATTCACCGAGGGACCACGCTCTCGGTTTACTTCGTTCACGGAGTTGTCCACTGTGACGTCGCTGCAGACTGTCGCTAACTGCAGACAGATCGCAGAAACTGATGATAACTGGGATACATCACTAATTTGGTAATTAAATCACAATGATAATGTTAACATGCCTCCACCTAAGGATTTGTTGATCAATAAAAGCAGCAAACATAACGTAGTGTAATAATTTGCGTTCCGTGATAATTTAATGAGAACTCCCGAACTAATGCAGTGCTGACCTTGACCTCGAGTGCGCGCGAGGTACTATACGTCGATGGGTACAGGCGCGTGATCTGCAAGAATGGCGTGCACGTTTGCGTATCATGTGCTCTTCTTTTGTGCAGCATTGTACTCAGTCACTTTGAGCACTGCTGTGTCGGATGGAAACAAAGTAGTCAAAACAGTCTCCGCGCGCTCAGCCGGCCGGCCAGGTGGCCAGTGCAGTGCAATGAATGTATAGCCATGCTTCTCTCCATCATTCACATGCTTTTGCTATTTCAGCGCCGGCTGCAGCTGCAGCTGCTAATCCCACAAAAGCCTTGATCAGTATAATAAAAGGGTATGTAAGATCGCTGGGGCAAAGGGGGAAAAAGCATTGCAGCAGACGACAGCGGTCCCGCCGGAATGTGTATAACGAGATGAGGAGTGCGGGGAGTGCTCCTTATTTCCCACATGCGCCTACAACTTTCTGCAGTTAGCGACAGTCTGCAGTTAGCGTCGTAACAGTCCACTCCCCCGCTGTTTTAGTTGTACCTTCCCGCCAGTCCCGTATTTTGCAGCTTAGTCTCTTCGGCTACGCGACACAGATGCAAATCTGGAGGAAAACGCTATATATTCCTCTTACACATAACGCTGCAGATGACACCCTAGAAATGCTTTAAAATTCACCAAAAAATTCACAAAAATCAGGCAGCCATAGAGGAGAGTAGAGGAAATTTAAACAAATTCCAATATTCCGTTTTTTGGCAATGTTGGCAGCGACCACATACCCCCTCATTCCACGGTCGTCTGCTGGCTCCTGTGCCAGCCGCGCATGAATACAAATAGTCCACAAGCCAGCCTCATTTTTCCCTAATTTTACTATTACCTGGCATGAAACTTGTTTACAAAGCCAACAAAAAGCACCCGATTGCCATTTTTTACTCTCCACACAAATTTTAAAAGGGGCAAAGATTTTATACTATATTTAGCCGACTCGTTACTACATGACCCGGAAGCTAATACCGTCGCGTAGCCTGTACCGCATTCTTTTGTTATAGGCTATTTGTAGTGTTCAGTAGTCTCTAGTTTTAGTTGCCCGACAAATATTAATCATCACGCTCATGTATTATGAGCCGAATCTGTGTTGCTTTATTACATCTAACGATTCATATAATCCGCATGTAACTGTTATTGGCATAAGTGAACACTCTGATTTTTATTCTCTTGTCAGTTGTTTCTTTCGAGAGATAGTGTAAGTTTGATGAGTGATTGAGTGCGTAGATGTGCTTGGCACGTAGGCCCGACAGTATGATTCAATACTCTTCCGCACTTTAGTCATGCTAAACACACATTTCAGAGTAGCTCACTAAACTAAATCTGCAGCCGCGTTCCCGACAACCACGACGACCCCATAGCCGGGGCGCTACAAAGTTACTCGTATAATTATTATTCTCGTAACTTCGCTGTTTGTTCCACTTGGCAGAATCACATTGTAGAACAGACGACTTGTACATATTACAGGGTAACGGCTAACGGGGTTATCGTTTTGAAACACCCTAAAACTTAGATTTCGTTTCTAACCTTTGGGGAAAAAAAAGAAAGTCGACGGCATCACTTACCGCACGGTCGAAGCTAATCGCACCTGAAGAAGCAAAGCAGGACAGAATACATCATTTAGTAACTTTAAAAACAACAACAACAACCAACTTGACTCGACAGGCAAAAGTCTCAATGGCTCCCTTGTGACATGTGTCAAGGTCATTCAAAAGAGCATGTGTAAAAATCTTATCACTATCTATTATCAAAGCATCCCCGTACCAGGGGCCGTAACGCTACACTAGGCCCCCGCAACCACGGCCAAGTCGGGCTAACCGAGACCGAGCCGAGATAAGTAATAGCTAAGAAGCAAAAATATTAAAATACTCGGTGACAAGGAAAGTGGACAGTTGCGAACAACTTTAAGGCCCCCGTGTTATTTCACAGTGTGCACAGAAGCGAGGAATTCTGTCAAATTCACCGGCACGGTGAATTTTTAGCATGGCTCGGAGATTATTGTGCGTGGGAGTGATTTCCCTTGAAAACAAAAGCAGACGTTTTTTTCCCGGGGAAATTTCGGTCACACCTGTCAACAACATCGTCTCCTCCAAAACCAGGGTACGGTATTATTTTGTTATGCTAACAATATTATACAGCTTAGCGAGGCGTTTCCAAATAATTGTGCTCTTGAACATTATGCAGCGCGAAATTAACGTCTGCTGTAAAGGACGTTAAACACCCAAACACCCACGTACTTTTTCTTTCGTGTAGTTTACAAATAAAGCTGATGAACATTATTGAGAACGGAAAACTGATAAACGGTAAAGCATCAGAGCTGGTTCTGAAAGCTGTCCTGCAAAGGTATGAGTAGAAAAAGAGAGAAATTTATTTATTTATTTTAATGGTCATAACCAACTGACACTATAGGAAAGACATTGCCGGCGCGGGAGAGATAAGACGACTTGATGCAGCTACAAAGAAACTGCCTCAACGTTAATCTTTTCTGTTATTAATGCCCGAAGCCAAAGACAATATGTCATACCTGTAGCGTTCTCAGAAAGCGTTGTCAGCTGTTTGTAAACCACGTGAAAGATAATAAAGTACAGGCGTACAGCAGAGGGGTGGGTGACAGAGAGTGGTGCCCCCCTTGACAGAGTTATTTCCCGCAGGCCTGACTCGGGCTGACTGGCAGACGATTGCTTACTGGTATCGGAGAAGAGACCAGGGGCCGTGGTCACGACGCGAACGCAAATTTCTTTGCGCAAATGGGTTGCGGATCGTAAGTTCGTACGTGGCTACGTGAAAACTATCTCTTCCGCTAGTTGGCCGGTCACGACGCGCACTTACTGGAAACGGTGTCAAGTACGGGTTATTTTTAGATAGGTGTGGGACCCCTGGGATTCCCACGGAAAACACCATCACGTGTCCTGCACAAATTCTCCTTCCAGCGTGAAGCGTGAAAGAGTAGAGGGGGTGTGTTCAGTACGCGTTCACTACAGAATTTTTGATCGAGTCATCAGTGTTTATCTGCCGTAGCGTTAGGTTAAATGCGTGGCATGTATGTGGAGAGTGTGATCAGGAGAGCATGCAGGTCGCATATAGACCGCTTCCTAGCAGTCTCTATCTCAACACTGGACGGACTACAACCAGTATAGAAGCATTTACTGCACGTACAAACCGTATGAAGCAGGCTCACTGGCAAGAAAACCAACGGAATGAACCTCAATCAAAGAACAACGAAAAACGAAAGAGGAGAGGATAACAACAACATCAACAAAACTCTCCACATACATGCCACGCATTTAACCTGACTTGCTACGGCAGAGAAACATGACTCGACCATAACTCTGAATTCGGAACCCGCACATTTCGGGTCCACAACACAAGGAACTGATGAGACCTGCATTGACAGGCATACGATCAAAACGGTGGTGGCTGATCAGTGAGGACTGACCGGGCCGAGTGCGTTCACTCCGTTCAGCACTGAACTAGTCCGAAACACACACAACAAATGTTAACCCACAAAAAGGAAACAAATCAACCCACGATGTGTGTACAGCCGGCCATACAGGCCTTTGCATTGCAGGGTGCGTAGTGAACTGAACGCGCCCCCTCTACACTCAAGTCGTCCTGCAGAAGATCGCACAATTCCTGCAGGTCTCTCCTCCTAAATCTAAACCTTTGAAGCATGTCCACATCGTCGTACAAGTCAAAAGGGTTAGTACGATCGCGGAACACCCTTTCCCGTCGCAATGCTCTTCTCATTTGCACTTCAGGTAAATCAAGCGGGCCGCCATTTTTCAGATTTACGCAAAGGCTACGGCACCTTTCCGACACCCTCCTAGGTGGTGTACAATACGCAAGGGTTTCCGAGCGGCCGTAACTCTGCGCAAACGTCATGACCACCCAATTTTATCACAAATCGTAAGTTACGGACCCTCGCGTGCGTAAATCGGTGGCGGAAAAGTTACGAACGCGTCGTGACCACGGCCCCAGGGCCGCGTTTCTTACGCAAAGGCGCTCGCGGGCGCTTGCGGAGGTCGCTTTGCCTCGTTGGGAAACGGCCAATTAGAACCAAGGCGCTTTCAAAATGGCGGCGGAATCACGAACACTGTTGTTGGCAAGGTTGAAAAGGAAGAAGAAAACTCTAGTGCTCGCAGCTATCAGTCATCTTTTGAGCGCAGAAGACGACGTTTTTGAGGAGGAGCAATAATTACTGGCTTGGAGCATGATATACCGCTAGTATGCATGTTCTGCTCGATGCAAAACGGAGACGTAAGGCACCATTACGTACTCACTTTGACCACTCCTTCCCCACAAACACGCACGACATATCCCTGAATGACTGGCGACCACGGCCCGGTGCAATTAGCTCAAATTATTTTCGTATACTATTCTGCGTACAAGTTGGGACAGAAGGTCTCCATCCACCCGCAAATTCATTTTAATCCATTTCTTAGTTCCACTTCAACGAAGCCTTCGGTGGGCGCCGCCATCTTTGTTTACATAGAAACTGACCACGTGACCTTTTGCTCGCGGCGAACTAGCTTCAGACTTCGTGCGCGGGCGCTTTTTTCGCCCGCCGCGGGCAAGGTGCCTATAGACGGTTTCATAGGAAAGCGCCCCGGAACGTTTCGAAGCGCTCGCCTTAAGAAACGCGGCCCTGCTCTCTCTCCTTCTCTCTTAGACACACACACACACACACACACACACACACACACACACACACACACACACACACACACACACACTATGCTTCTGAGTGTGAGTCAGTGGCAAAAACGAAACCCACTACAGAAATTCCCGCTTTCCACGTGTTGTAGAGATCGCGAAAAGCCACCGCATTTCGATGCAAAATAATTTCTAGACCATCCCAGAACACACATAAAACCAGCCCGTCTTAGAATGTTGTTTCCATTACCATGGCAACAAAATCGAAACAAAAAGTTGAGCCTCACCAGCTGGGTGAATCAGTTGCAGTGTGGAAACCGCCGCTGCCAACATCGTGATGACCTGATAGTCCATGGTGTAAGCACTTGAGCTAAAGAGTGGAACCAATCAATGAAATGAATTAAGTTAAAGTAATGAAATGAAATACAAAGATATTCGGCCAGGAAAGAACTCTGTGTGAAATAATGAAAGTCGTAAAGTAGGTCATGGATAAAAAGTTCTTTTGTTTACTCTCTCTCTCTTTTGTACTGGGTACTTTTACGATACCGATTAGAAGACTTGTCTGTATCTAAAACAAAGGACAAGATAACAAGATGGTCACCAGCCCAATATGTTGTTTCCATTTAATCACTTGCTGTCGTCACGGTCGTTCTTTTGTCATGCCATGTATCCGGGAGGAGGACTCTCTCTCTCTCTCTCTCTCTCTCATGCACAAGATAGTCCACTGTAAGGCTCCTCCATATCTTACCACGTTCTTTCAACCAAGTCAGCGACACAACGCAAGAAATGGCCTGTTCCAATTACCATTACCTAGATTGGACATTTTTAAAACAAGCCTCTCATTCTCTGGGTCACTTTCATGGAACCAGTTGCCAGCATACTTAAAATGTACCCCGAAGCTTCATTCATTTAAAACTCAACTTCTCAGATACTTACGTAAGTCATAGGTCCACGAACAATATCTGAACCATGCTAAACTACTCGTTATCAGATGGCACTATGACATGTTACCTTTTTACAAGTTATGTTGTATACTACAATTTCAAACACCATGCTATCTACTTCTTCACCTATTTTCCGATGTGTTTCCTTTGAATTTCTTGCGCTTCTTTGTATCTTTGCATGTTGTTTTTTTTTGTTGTTTTTTTTTACTTTCTTATTAGATTACTCCCTTTGTGCCTGGTATACTTTTTTTTGTAATGTTAGCCTTTATTTTTTTAGTGTTCGTAGATTAGCAGGACAGCTTGTAAGATAGGCAGACCATGCCTACAAGTCTTTATCCTGAAATAAACGTTTCAGTCAGTCTCTCTCTCTCTCTGTGTATGTGAATGGAATCAAATGACCGGGCTTGTCAGACCAATCTGGTTTTTTCGAAGAGAGACGTGAAGTTGTTTTCTTTGAAATCTATGACGATTTTCTTCACTGGGATGACGCACACATTTGACGTAATCACTCTGATACAATTCCGGTTTGCAATGTCAAAGTCAAAGTCAAATGAAAGCAGCCCCATGCAAGTGTTGTTGCTGCATGTAAAGATCGCATTGATGCTGGCTCAATATGTTTAACAGACATGTCTGTGCGGCGAGCGTTTTCTCACCATGTGTGTCTTCTTTACAGCGGTCACCAATTTTTTTCCCATTTTTCACTTGCTCCTTCGCTTGCTCCTTTACATGCGGCGTGGGGGGTAGGTTTATATTTTGCTGCTAGTAGTAGCTACCACTATTAACTTGTCTTCGTTTCACATATTGTAAGAATTAGACTGATCCCAGCGGAAGGAAAACGTTCATCCCACATCAACTTGCGTGAACTCTTTACTGCTTGAAATAGGCGACTTCAGTTACTTTTATCTAATTAAACAGACCATCAACTGCTACGGGGTAGGTTACCAAGTAGCCTGATATGACGACCACAGTGTACACAGCGGTTTTTTTTTGTTTTTTTTTTTTTTATTATTTACTAACTTAGAGGAGAGGCTTGGCACTTACGTGTTACTAGTCCATCATGCAAAGCTCTGGTCGTTTCTTTGAACCACCGCAGAGTGTTTGCAGAGTATCAGACAAGAACCGATGCTGGCCAGACTCAGTTCCCTTAAGCATGGTGGAGATTTACGGTTAGTTTCGGGTAAATAACCTTGGTTGAAGGAGGTGTATGGTTTTTTGATCCCTTGTGTAACAAAGCCTTAAGGGAGTCTAACCCTGCGTCGTCTGTGCGTGCGTGCGTGCGTGCGTGCGTGCATGTGTGTGTGTGTGTGTGTGTGTGTGTGTGTGTGTGTGTGTGTGTGTGTGTGTGTGTGTGTGTGTGTGTGTGTGTGTGTGTGTGTGTGAGCGCGCGCGCGCGCAGTAAACCTTAACATTGGCCTTTTCTCAGAGTCTACAAACAGCAGAGGCACCAAACTTGGCATACTGATAGATGGCCGTAAGACCTTTGAAAGTCAAGGCCAAGGTCACTAAAGCTGTCTGTTCGAAAATTTGGCATTTCCTCGGAGTCTACAACTGAAATGCCGGGTTTTAAAAGTCTGTTAGGAAATTTTACATTTGCTTTTTGTCCGAATCTATAACGGGAAGCATCTAACTTTGCATGATGATAGAAACTAGCTACACCATTACCGACAAATCCCAGCTGGGGCCAAATATTAGTGCTGGCCTTTCTCTCGTTGCCCCGTCTTTGATATCACCCTAATGTCGCGGAAAAGGACGTTAAACTCCCAAACACCCACCCACCCGCCCTTTACTGACATACCTGTATTCAATTACTTTTAGTCAAGGTCAAGGCCATGCAGGCTGGTTTGGGGAAACTTTAACGTTGGCCATTTCTCCGAAACAACAATCGAGGCAGGCATGATGATAGTTAACAATAAGACCTACGCAGACATAACTTTTGGACTGACCTTTACCCAAGGTCAAGGTCAGTAAAACTGTCTCTTGTGAATTTTAACATTACCGTTTTCGGAGGAACTACAAATACTAGAGGCGTCAAACTTGGCATAATGATAAACATTGATGAGATCTCATCTCAGATTCGAACTATATATCAATGATGAAGAATGAAAACAAATGTTGATCCCTCTTTGAGAAGTCAAACGGCGTCATATTTACTCACGTCTTTACCCCCGACACTCAACTATTCATCCACATTAATTTTGTGGTTGTCACGCCGTGTTTCCGTGTGTGTGTGTGTATGAGAGAGAGAGGGGGGGGGGAGGAGAGAGAGAGAGAGCATAGATGGAAATCATTAAAATATCCTTACCGTCAGAACAGAAGTCTAAACCGGTCTGCCGCGCAAGAGAACAGAGCGGCACTGACTTTACGTTGTTGCGTATGTCGATTACGTCATCATTTCCCACGAAAACAAGCAGCAGACAATCAGCAACAGACGATAAACGTTTTTCCTGTTGTTTCCATAGTAATGGAAACAAACTTTAACTATGGTAACAACGTACTAAGTCGCGCTGATTTTTCTACGTTCAAATATAACATTTTGTGGCACAAACACACATCGCTTGCAGAGACAATGATGCAAATCAAACTTTAACAATGACGTAGTAGTTTACGTCATCACTCCATTATTTATTTTTTTATGTTGATAGCATGAATACTGACTTCTAATAGAACAGAATTAGTTTTGGAGGTGACCGCTCTTATACTTTTGACGTAAACCGTACATCATTTGACAGTGTATGTGAACGTGTGTGCCGGTGTGTGTGTGTGTGTGTGTGTGTGTGTGTGTGTGTGTGTGTGTGTGTGTGTGTGTGTGTGTGTGTGTGTGTGTGTGTGTCTGTCTGTCTGTCTGTCTGTCTGTCTGTCTGTCTGTCTGTCTGTCTGTCTGTCTGTGTGTGAAACAAATACATGTAGTACAAGACATGAACAGATAGCAAAGATTTTTATTCCATGATTCAGAGTTAACAGCTTGAACAGCAATCAAGAATTTCAACGTTTTGACAGAAGTTAATTGCACTCGGCAGTATTACATGTATATCGAAGGAAGAGAAGGAAGCAAACGCTTTACGAGAAGACAGTGTTATCTGGGATCAGCATCAGGCAGTCACTCTGCAAATAGTCATAGACAAAGGGATTCACATTATGACAGTCAATTTAATTATTTTTCTTTTTGGTCTTTTTTTCTCTTAGCTTTTTTATTTCTCTCTTTGTGATTACTGTTTGATGGCGTTGTTGTTTTTTTGTGGTTTTTTTGTTGTTGTTGTTGTTGTTGTTGTTGTTTGTTTGTTTTTTTGGGGGGTTATTTATGAGGTTTTTCTTTTCATGCTTTTTCTTTTTCTTTTTTTCCCTTTTTTTTTTGGGGGGGGGGGGGGGCAGGAGGACAAGATTCGTTCGACCACCCACCTTATGTAAAGGGTTTTGTGTTTTTTTAATTTTTTTAAGACTGATACGCTAGTGCCTTATACTGCAGCTGCTGCCATATTTGTTTTCAGCTCTGGCTGTTTGTTATACACCTATACCTGTCGTCACAATATAGTGAGCAAGAACCAGATCCGCGAATTGCGTACTGTTGCAGAAATATACGTGCATGCGTGTGCGCGCGCACACACGCGCACGCGAATTACCCGCGAAGCCCGGAGAGTCAGTCCCTGTATATGGGAGGGAACATACATGTAGGATATACACAAATACTGAAAATGGAGTTACTTCCCGTTGGCCATATCCCTACACGAAAAGGGGGCTGTGAGTGTTCCCAAAATGGTAGATAACACCTATTTGACGATTTTCCGAGATTTTTTGTCAGTTAGATCGTTCGCAGGGACCCTCTGAGTACACCCACCAAATCTGATCATGACATGAAAACTCTAAACTAGGTTTTTAAGGTGGATACACAGACAGACAGACAGTGTTCGATGGTGTATAAAGATACACTTACTGTCCTAGCAGAGTCCACACATGTAAGGACAGGTGGGAGGAACGTTGCTGAACATATCGCAGTACTCTGGTGGCCAGGATTTACCAGGTCCACACCACGACTTGTCAGCCTCGGGGCAGTCCACTGAAAGTAAATTTCAGGTGAAGTAAGTGACCAGAACGCCATGCTAAAAGGGTGGGTGTATAACGCCCATCCCCCCACCATACGAGCGATATCAAAGAAGAGGCAACGCGAAAAAGGTCCGCACAAATATCTGGCCCCAGCCGAGATTCGAACTCACGACCCGAGCATCAGAATGAAATAATTAATGGAGACTGGGCTTTCAAATCAAATCAAATCAAATAAGCAGGGCTATGGATGCAACTATCCTCAACTGGCTCTGCGAACGAAAATTCAAAAGGCGCGAAGCTCTCCTGCTCAGCAAGTGACCGCAACCCACTAGCACACCCCTCGGGCGCTTCTCGCCTTAGGTTCAGCCTTCTATTGGTTAAGGGTCATCCTGTAGCTGTGCATGTGTTCAAGAGGTATCACCCTACTTACTTCCTTACTTAGGCCCCTGGCTCCAAGTGGAGTATAGGCCATCGACAACCCTTCGCCATCGCACTCGCCATTCTGGGTTATTCTTGCCACTACAGTCCAGTTGTCCCCTGCTTGCATAGCTCTGCCTCAGTGTCCCGCCTCCAGCTGTTGCGAGGCCGGCCTCTCTTCCTTTTCCCCTGCGGGTTCCATGTCAGGGCCTGGCGTGTGGTACTGGATGCTGGCTTCCTGAGGGTGTGTCCAGTCCAGCCCCACTTCCTCCGCAGGATCTGCTTGGACACTGGTTCCTGCCCCGCTCGCTCCCACAGCTCTTCGTTCTGGATCTTCTCTGGCCATCGGATGTTGAAGATGCGCCTCAGACAGGTGTTGAGAAATGTCTGGATCTTCTGCTGCATCGTCTTCGTTGTCCTCCATGTTTCGCATCAGTAGAGCAGAATTGATTTCACGTTGGAGTTGAAGATGCAAAGTTTGGTTCTTATGCTGACAACTTTGGATGCCCATACGTTCTTCAGCATGACCACTGCTGCTCTTGTCTTGCCGATTCTGGCTGTGACGTCACGGTCTGTGCCTCCCTGTCCATCAACCACACTCCCCAGGTAGACAAAAGACTCTACCTCCCTGATGGGCTCTCCACCGACTGAGGTATCACCCTAGACGCTACCAAAACAGCTGACTGTGACCCGAGACATGTCGGAGATGAGCCTTGAACAGGAACGACATTTCCGCGACTGGTTGATGCCTCACGGAAAATAGTGCTCCATTCTGGGATGAAAGAATTAAGCACGAGGTTCAACAAATAATGGTATTTTTACCACTCACGTGTCTCGCAGGTGTCTCCTGTGTACAGGTCTTTGCATGTGCACTGACAGGTCTGGTAGTTCATGGTGCCGCCATTGTAGCACATCTTGTCTCCACACTCTGAAACGATAAAACATTTTCAGCGTTAAGGTTGTCGACTCATATTAGGCAGACTTTTCATCTCTAATGACCCTGTAGTAAGAAAATCGCCGCCCGTACCAAGCTCTTGGTTGGAAGCTATAGCGGCATAGTGGATTTTTTTGGTGCATTTCCAACCTTTTTTACATTTTAAACATGTGACTCTTACATTTTTACACTATAAGTTTATTACTCATTTACAAGAGAATTTAATTCACGGTTGTTTGCGGTGCTCGCATATTCCATGCTCTTGTATACTGACCATGTGGACAAACGTCACACATGTACGGGCAAGATCCAGGAACATTGCTGTACATGGTGCAGTAAGATGGCGGCCACTGGTTGTCGGGACCACACACCCACGAGTCTCCAGTTGGACAGTTCTCTGAAATAAACATTTAGAAGTCTTCTGACCTCTAACGAAGCTGACAAACGCGGTAAGACCTGAAGTGCAGGAACCAAAGTCAAATACGGATAATCTATCTTTCATTGACTTTTGAGAGAACGTGTTCCCAGTTAAACCACGAAATTTCCCTGAGGGTATAGTAAAGATTTCAGTGTCATTTTCAATGTCACCTCAAAATATCACCAGAGAAACGCCGCAAGAGGACACAGTTTACCTACTTTTACACGAACAAGAGTCTTTCAATGGGGGAACCGAACAATCATGCGTGCATACAAACACGATCAAGCCGGTCACCAGTCCTGCACAACTCACGTGTCTGACAGGTATCGCCTGTGTACATGCTGGGGCAGCTACAGGTGCAAGTTGATTCATCCAGGGTGCCGCCGTTTTCACACGTCTTGCCTCCACAGGCTGTAACACACACACACACACACACACACACACACACACACACACACACATGCACCCACACACACACCATAATCATCACCTCTCCCGCAGCCCCCTTACATACAGACGCCATCGAATGATCACTACTAACATAAAACATTCCAAGAGGGCTAGGGGTCACCTTTCGGGTCCTTACACTAAAACAAATTACAGGGACCAGCTCATATGCGCACAGTTTTCCACTATTCGCTTGAAATATGGAACGGGTCGGCTACACTCACCACGACTCCTGGGAGACAAATGGGATTTTCGTTGTTGTTTTTGTTGTTCACTGAACCAAATCAAACGAACCACAACACCCCTCCCCGAAAAACCGACATAGGGTGGGTGGGTGATTGAAGGTTTAACGTCCTTTTCTACCACATATGGGTGATAATACTGATATCAAACACTGGGAAACGAGGGGGAAAAGGCCATCTCAAAAGTCAAACTCAGGACCCGGGCACTGAAAGTCCAACGCTCTACCGCTCGACCATCCTGGCCCTACCCGCACTGATATCAAAGACAGGGCAACGAGAAAAAGGCCAGCACAAGTACCTGGCCCCAGCTGGGGTTCAAACTCATGACCCATTCGTTCAAGGTCCAACGCTCTCCCGCTCGACCAGCCCGGCTCTCTATGCACTGCAGAAATGTGTCGAAAGACAACCGAACTCACTAGACTACAGTGAACACAAACCTTGATCCTGGCACGTGTCGCCGTCATAACCCGTAGCACAGGTACACTGACAGGTCTGGTAGTTCATGGTGCCGCCATTGTAGCACATCTTGTCTCCACACTCTGAAAATCAACAACAAAACTTCACATCACATTGTGTCATAGGCGACACTGATTGTACTGTTAAAATATGTCAATTTGAGTTCTCTGCCATTTTTAGAGCACTTTCCTGAATATTCCTACCCACAGTTCAGGATATGATGTCCTGGACTAAACCCGATCTGCAAGAACCGACCGCTTTAAGTGTAGATTACCAAGTAACCGTTGGTACTTCATGGTCTGCATGACTATGATAAAAAACACAGTCTTCATTAAAAACCATCGCAAAACCGGTAACGCTCACATGCGACACTAGGCAAGCTGTAAACTCGGAAATAACATCTTTGAACTTTAGATAAGCACCGTTTTTTGTTGTTGTTTTGAAGAAACAATGAACAGTTCCGTTCATTAGTGGTTTGCAACGCGATGTGGTGCGATACATATCACTCACACTTACTAGTACTGACCGTGTTGGCAAATGCCGCACATGTACGGGCAAGATCCGGGAACATTGCTGAACTGGGTGCAGTAAGATGGCGGCCACTGGTTGTCGGGACCACACACCCACGAGTCTCCAGATGGACATGTCACTAAGAAAAGTGGGAAGAATTCAGTGGACTAAAAAGCCGAAATCGTGAGATCAAGTGCAGTTGAACTCACGACCTGAGCATGGAACGCCCAACGTTCTACCAATCAGCTTGGTAAACAACAATGTCGACAACCCCAACGATGAAGAAAATGATCTTGTTCTGGTTCCCCAATGGCTCGCAGACACAACTGTGACTGGAACCAGGAGGACTGACTGCCAGCTTCGTCCCACCGTCATGGTGGTAGTACCTCTAAGCCAACACTTCGGAACAAGGACATAATTATGTGTTGCTGGTGCTTGTGGTGGACATTCATGATCTGGGATGTTTTGAGGACAAACTGAATGTATGTGCAGCACAACTCACGTGTCTCGCAAGTGTCGCCGGAGTAGAGAGGTTCATCACAAGAGCACGTGCATGTTGCTAGGTCCAGCGTTCCGCCATTCAGACACAGCTTGCCTCCACAGTCTACAGAGAGAGAGAGAGAGAGAGAGAGAGAGAGAGAGAGATTTTATTCGGTAATTTGCCCGTGAATAAATTAGGTGATCAGTCTTTTATCTACAGAGATCTATTTGGTAATTCCTATTATTTTGTCCGTAAATCCGCAGTCTAGACTGTGGAACACCTCTCTCTCTCTCTCACACACACACACACACACACACACACAATTTGTCTGAATTTGGCCACATCCAGCAGCAGCTCTGTTACTATATCACACACACACACACACACACACACACACTTGGTTCTCTCACCACACAGTTTGCCTGATGCATCGCATTGGTTAGGACATTCCGAACAGCTCTGGGTAGAGTTGAGGTAGGGTCTTTCGACTCCGTATTGGCTGCAAACAAAATCATACAAGAACCAAATTTTTCACACAACCACCACCACCACCACCCCCAAGATTTGATCAAATCCTTGTTGTTGTTGTTGTTGTTGTTGTTTTAATATCCTGCTTACAGGCTGATACCTTGCCAGCTGTGTTATTGCTTCTCCAACAGGAAATTCCGAACTCTAGGAGCCAGACGCCGAGACGAATGCTTCATTCAGGTTTCTAGTTAACTTAAGTCGCAAATCAATCCTTAGGCCTCTGCAACTGTCAGTCTATATACGTGTGTAACTGTATGTATAGTTAATTAAGAGTGTTTTGTGCTCACCCGATGGCGTAGTTACAGAAGTAATACTTGGTGGGGCACTCGGCAAGTCCACATCCTATGCGCTGTGACTTAGCATTCACAACCTTTAAACGGAATAACATGGGTGACTCAGATTAGCGTACATACAGTTGCATTTACAAACTAGAGAGGCAGAAGCCTCAATGGCTCCCTTGTGACATGGGTCAAGGTCATTCAAAAGAGTATGTTTGTAAAAATCTTGTTTACTATATCTATATCATCAAGCCAAGTAAGGTGTCTCTGGTGTTCTTAGTTGCTGGCAATATTACAGTTTTCCCCAAAACTGTATGGTCTTGACCTTGGGTCAAGGTCATTCAAATGAGACTGATCCCATCAATGTCTACAAGTATCCCAAGTTTGACGCCGCTAGTATTTGTAGTTTCTCCGAAAACGGTATGTTGAAATTCCCAACAGACGGCTTTAATGACCTTGACAAGGGAGCGAAAAAGCGTTCATTTGATTGTTTAATTGTTCTTGTTTGACTATTGTCGGGTTTTGGTTTTATTTTTACAGAAACATTGAGAGGCGCCAGAGACTGTATTGTATTTAGTCTCTCTGGAGGCGCGGACATTGATACAAACTGAGACGAGACCCGGCAGAAGGGTGAGTGGTTGGATCGGGGTTGGGGGGGGGGGGGGGGGTGTTAAACTGAGACAAGACACAAAAACAAAAAAGGAAACTGGGAAAAAGACCTGTGTGTAGTGTCCAACATCTTCCCAGTTGCCGGTTGTGGACCCCACGCCGTACTCAAAGTACTGCACCTCGTTGTACCAGCCTTGAACAGCGCTATCCCAGGACCCGTAACCGAAGGCGCCATTCTGCCCAACGTGGATTCCCGGTAGCGCTGGTGATAAGTCACAGGGAACAAACCAACAGTATCAGTCAGTGCTTATACCACTCGCCAGTGCAAATTTCCAGTGCGTTACACATGAGTCCATTTCGTCTCAAAATGTAAAAAGGAAACAGAGCAAACGAGAGTGGTGTATGGCTTGTCAGTCATAAGTTGGATAACTCACTCAATCAGTGGTTTCAAGTCATGACTGATTGAGTTAAAAACACACTCCTGTGAAGTCATCACTCACGCACGTTGAAATGGACGCTTTGTGCCGTCTACTAAAACGCCGAAGATGGATCACACATCAGTGAGGAGATGATGACAGCATTTGGAAGAAAAACAAGGAGGAACGGCCCCGTCCTACAAAGTTGTTTCTCCAAACTTCATTTTATTTTGTCTGTTTTGTTATTGTTGCCGGTTCTCCCCTCTCCAAGTTCTACCGATGACACTAGATCTTCTACGACCTCGACCGATTAGCCACGTGACTGGGGGTGGGGCCGGGTGGGGGGAGAGAGAGACAGACAGACAGACAGACAGAGACAGAGAGACACAGAGAGAGAGAGAGAGTGGGTGGGTGGGTGTTTAGGAGTTTAACGTCCTTTTCCACCACGTAAGGGTGCTTTCTAAGACGGGGCAACGAGAGAAAGGCCAGCACAAACATTTGGCCCCAGCCGGGATTCGAACTCTCGACCCGAGCATTGAAAGTCCAACGCTCTACCATTCGGCCACCCTGGCTCCCCAGAGAGAGAGAGAGAGAGAGAGAGAGAGAGGTCAGTTCCGTGAACTAAACATTTGACGTCAGCCTCAGGCAGGTCGTCATACACAGACAGAGAGATGACGTCAATTCCGCGAACTAAACATTTTCACGTCAGCCTCTAGCACTGCCATCGTCTGAGGAAGCTTGTTTATGTCTTGTGATTTCCCTGTTGGCTTTGTGGCTTCCCCGATTGAATTATTTTTCACATGAAATCTGGAAGATCTAGAGGGCTGGTGAAATGTCGGAGGCAGTGACGATACTTGCTTATTTTGTCTGTGAACTAAGCGTTTGACGTCAGCTTCACACTGGTGGTATGACAGATGATGCTTGTGCATGTCTTGTGATTTCCCTGTTGCTTTTGTGACTTCCCTGGCTGAACTAATTTTTACATAAAATCTGGAAGATCTAGAGGGCTGGTGAAACATTCACTAGAATACCTTGGATTGTACTTATGAAATCGAACATTTGGAACTCTTTTGACCGGTGCTTCTCGCAGAAACTTGAAAAAGTTATGTTTATCTAAAAGTTCAGTTATTCTAAATGCTAAAGCTATAATAGTGCAGTAGTTCCTGTCATATGTGCAGTTGTCACACTAGACAAAAACGCCGGGATGATAAGTAATTTGCAGTAGTCTTTTCATAGATATTTGATCTTATGTGCAAACCACCCCTACCTCGGAAAAAATTTTTTTTACACAAAACCAGTCAGAGCTACAGAGCTGTAACACTAATCAAGGCAGTGTGATTGGGTGAACTTCCAAAGTCTAGAAAATGAAGGAATTTGAACAACTTTTTCGAAAAAAATCGTAACATGACCGATTTTTTAAAATTGGCGATAACTCTTCTGAAAATGCGGCAGGCTAAAAATCGTGAAAGGTAGCTCTGGAGAAGGTGATTTCCCATTTTATCTCAAAGTAAAAAGGCCTCCATCGAGGTGGTTTAGGAGATAGCCATCATTACATCCGTCCACACACACACACACACACACACACACACACACACACACACACACACACACACACACACACACGTCTCACAACTCCCGCCAAAAGGAACGCAGCAGCATAGTGTGCACGTCAAGTGTCTATGACGCAGGTTTCGTTACGTCACTATGTGCGTGAAAGTATGTATTGTGTGGAGAAACGTCACAGTCTTGTTTTGTATCACTGAAACTTTCTGCTGCGCGCAGCAAAATCTGCCCCGTCTCATAAAGTTGTTTCTCTATAGAGAAACAACTTAAAAACGGAGAACAGCAACACGAGAAACCGAAAGCTACTCAGCCTGTGAATAAGACAGAACGGTAGCAACATCGACAGAAAACTTCGCCAAGACGGCGAAACGAACAGACAAATCAAGGCACTGAGGCACACGAGCAGACGAAATCTCTTGTGCTGCCTACCGTAATAAAAATTCCTTGAGCTGGCCTTCACAACGTGCGCTTGGCGAATCTTGACGCTTTCACAGCCGATACGTGTCGAAGCAACATGTGTCGAAGGACGGTGCTTAAATTTCGACACTGTGTAACTTTTTTACCACTTCCCCGTGCTCCCGTGCCCATGATCTATAATATGTCGTGCACAAGGAGCTCGAAAGGCAGACTGATACGCGTTAATTTCCAAAACTGACGCAACTGCCTAAAACGGTGTTGTCTGCTTCACATCGATAAGGCGGAAAACACTTACGTTAGTGAGCATGCATGCACTGCTCGTTGCGCGTTTACTTTGTTTATCTGTTTCATTTACGACTTTTGTGCTTCGCTCCGAGGGACAATCGCACTATCCTTTCTGGCACCAGCACAAGAATTAAGGGCAAGAATCTGTCCCCATCACCAGCCGAGTAACATCTGAAATCTTTGCTCGTGGTCAGTTTGGTTTACTATGCTGGCAAATTCTGTTCACAGTGCCGTCTTATATTTCATGTTCTCTTAATTCAAAATGAAACAAGACACGGCGCAGTGCTGGTGAATGCAACTGCTTCTTTGCAATGGAGATGGATATGGTACAGATGTGTAAAACTGAAGGACTCTCCAAACTGAGCACTTGGATCAATAAAACAGGTGTTTGTCTTTTTTCTTGAAAAAAAAATATTCATCATTCAAACAGCTTACATAATTAGTTCTCGTGGTTAATCACCAGACAAATCACTCGATGTTTCCATTTTTGCCATTGCTATATCGTCAGAGGCTCGGCTGCCACCCCAAAAATGGGAACATCTAGAAGTTTCTCTGGTAATAACTAATAATGTAGGCTGTATATTAGATCTGGAATAAAATCTCAGTTAATGTCCGCGTCGTGAGAACAGACTTCAGGGTAAAACGTTAAGGGCAAAATCGCCTATTGCAGTAATTTAAAATCGCCTCAAACTGTCATATGTATAACCCAATTTCAGTTTTAAACAAAATTCAGTCTTTCACCGGAAATACCTTACTTTCATGTCACACTCCAGAGGGAAAAAAGCCGGTCTGTCACAGTCATGTCAAAGCCCTTGGATTACTGTTACAGTCTTTCACAGTAATGTTTCAATATTTCACTGATAGTTCACCGGAGTAAATGTGAGTTCAGTACTGCGCCCATGACATGAACATAAAGACTTTGAAACTACAGATGTTTACATGGAACGTTTCTCTTGGGGTCGTGGCCCTGAACACACTGGCGGGCCCACTTGGCGGCAACAATGGCAAGGTCTTCATCCCACACCTGCAAGCGGGAAATAAAAACATACAGATTTTGAGCGCTACATTCACGTGATACTGTATCCTTAGGAAACCAAACAACAAGAGGGTCATCTGGGGTCTGGTGCATGGAGAGAAAGGTGGACGCAAGTCTGAGACTATAGCTGACTAAGATGAGACTGAAAGATTAGTGACACAAGCATAAGGGGGGACTTAGGCAAATCTGCGACTATTTCCGTGTATTCATAGCCAATGCACGCTGATGACGGTCCCGGCGTAAGAAGTCTCACACTGGTCTAGTACTAAGTCTGGTTTCCTTCCAAGCACCAGGCTCCACACACCACTAGCTCCGATGCCGCAGGTCATTTCTTTGTGAACAATCACTCAGTGTTCCCTGTGATTCGAAAATACAAGGGCCGTTCCTCGGAGCCCTCTCTCCATATTTTTTTAGGGTCCTTTCGTAAATTTTGAGGGTCCATGGTCTGTTGGCATAAAGAGTCTGAAAGTCAAAACCATGTGTTGTTGTTTACAAAAGTATTCGAGTAGGAGAGATGTTTGTGAGTTGTAGAGTGTCCGCCATGGCGACGGAATGGGCAAGGAGAGGAACCCGCAGTCCCGCACACATACTTACCAAATAGAGCATTATGATTGGACAAAAAGTGTCCCAGACTGCTAAAGCCAATCAGATTCTGCCTGTTGCGCACAATGGCTTTGCGGAATGGCGATGCAGCAGCAAGCGTCCGCTGATAGTCACAGATGATCGCTTTTTGTTCATCGAGTTGCCGGGAGAGTGTTGGAGAAATACTGTTTGTCACGGCTAGACCGAGAGCGTGCGGACCCTGTGACGCGCTTTCCTCAAATTTGTGCGTCATTTTAGGAGTTCTGTGCGTACAAATACGCATACCTGTGCGTAATCGGGAACACTGATCACTGTATCTTAATTCATCAAATTTCACACAGTCATGGTTCGGTCTGAACAATGAGCAAGCTTGTGTTGTTAGCAGTCTGGTCGACAATAGAGCCTTGCACACAAAGCAGTATTTAGGCGGTTCAAGGTAACCAGCAAAGCCGAAAGTAGAACGAACATGTCTGATTCCTGAGCATTAGCGGTTCACGGTAACCAGCAAAGCCGAAAGCAGAACGAATGTCTGATTCCTGAGCATTTCTCTGCCACGGTCCAGTCTTTAGGAACAACCTGCCTTTCCATGTTCACCATGCTGAGTCGGTGGACTCTTTTAAGCGCTTTGCATTGAAATCCCATTTTGTCCGGCTGTATTATATACACTAAATTGACTGCTCAACCATCACTGTCACCATCATTATGCCGTGTTAGCATGTATCAGTAACATGTATGTGACGTGTACTAAATGTGTACGTAATTTGACATGTATTTAATGTGTATGTATATAATGTCGCTCTGCTATTGTGAGGTGCCCAGAGCTGCAGCAGGAGGTTGGGCGCCAGACAAATCCTTAGTAGTAGTAGTACACACATGAGCAAATCTTCTTGAAGAGGTCAATTTTACTGTGTACAGTCTCTTCTCATGTCAGTGTTCTGGAAATTCAACTGATCGTGCTCACCATCTTAGTCATATCGCCTGCCAGCGGGTTCACCCCTTCGCGCAGGTCGTTGTGTTTCTGGACAATGGCGTCTTTCGCGGCCTGGTCCAGCACCACCTCTGTCCCCACGTCACCAACGATACACATGGTGTGCTGCGGGCTGATGTCCTTGTAATGTGGGTCGCACTACAGTGACGTAGATGAAAAGAATGACGTTAACGTGGGTATGACTCTGACGACAGGTACTTTCTTTCTTTCTTTCTTTCTTTCTTTCTTTTTTTTTAACAATTGACCCACAAGAAAAAGGGGCGTTAAACCTCTTTTCATGGTTAAAAAAACCAACCGAAGCATTTGTTTATAATGATTTCTGTACTCCCGCGGAGGGGGTGGGGAGGGGGGTGGAGTGAGGAGATTGGGGACTGGAAGAACGTCATCTTGGTAATAACATGTACCTTTTATCATAGTGTTTACAAGCCGAGGAACAAATTTCTGTTCCATAGTCTTTGTTAATACTACAGTGTATCGATTTTATTTCCAACCAGGATGGGGAGCCGGGGTGGCCGAATGGTAGAGCGTTGGACTTCCAATGCTCGGGTCGTGAGTTCGAATCTCGGCCGGGGCCAAATATTTGTGCTGGCTTTTTCATCGTTGCCCCGTCTTTGATATCACCCCTTACGTGGTGGAAAAGGACGTTTCCCTCCCAAACGCCCACCCACCCACCTACCCTCACCCAGGAATTTTCAACTTTCGACCCTTCTCTAAAACAGCGAGCATAATTACACAAAGCTATATAGTTAGATTGTCTAAAAGGAT
>JACVVK020000083.1:1600000-1620000 GCA_018292915.2 Batillaria attramentaria
TCTATTTTGGTTTATTTGTTTTGTTTCTTTTTTTTTTTTTTTGCTTCTGTGATTTTGTTTTGTCTTGTTCTGTTTTGTTTTGTTTTGTTAGCTTCAGTGAATTTGTTTTGTTTTGTTTTGTTTGTTTGCTTCTGTGATTTTGTTTTGTTTTGTTTTGTTTGTTTGCTTCTAAGATTTTGTTTTGTTTTGTTTTGTCTTGTTTTGTATTGGCGTGTTTTGTTTTGTTTGTTTGCTTCTGTGATTTTGTTTTGTTTGGTACACTCATACCCGTCGTGGCAACATGGTGAGCAAGAACAAGAACCGATAATGGAACACGTGGGCATTTTGACAAACTTTACGTACTGCACTGCAATGTTTCTACGAAATGTGAACACCCACTTAATAATAAAGCCTATGGTGTACCTGTATTAGTAATGATATGGGTGTACCTACACCCATAAGTAATGCAAACTTAAAACTAATGCGATCACGTTGTACATTTTACCAGGATGTTGAAAATAGCAGTTACTACTCCATAGCATCATCTTACCATCATCCTGATCTCCATCATCATGCATAATAAAAATTGTCCCAGCTTCCGAGTCCTCCGTGGGTTCCACCCATGACCTGGGAGGAACACCACTGGAGCTGGCAAAGAGTTGGGGCCAAAAAAAAAAATAGCAGTTACGTTGATGCTGTATGGACATCAGTAAAGAAGAAAATCAAAAGTACCGCGAATCGCGTACTGTTGCGCATGTATGGATAAGCCCCTACTTACTGTGCTAGCAGACGCCACACATGTGAGGACACTCGGTAGGAACGTTACTGTACATGTCGCAGAAGCTCTGTGGGTACCCGTACGGTTGTTCTTTTCCGCAATAGCTCGGGTCACCAGTGGGACAGTCCACTGAAAGTAAATTACAAGCAATGAGATGACCAGAATGACATGATTGAACAAGCCTATCCTGTGGTTACAAGAAAATAACGTTTGTTTTAGAGCGGTTAGTAAAGTCAAGTCAAAATACTTTATTAATTTTATCCCCGTTGAGCAATTGTGCTCTCTCTCTCTCTCTCTCTCTAAGTATATTAACCCATCTTAAGATAGATAAGTAGTGAAGTCACCTCGTACATTATGTAAATACACGTCTTATCCATGAAACATACATTTTACTGCTCCCTCTCTTAACTGTCCGATTATATACTGATCCTATACGATCTCTCTAACGGCTTCAATGTATTATAACTGTATGCGGTTTAAGTAACGGCTATTATAGATTGTGTGTGTGTGTGTGTTTTGCATTTTGTTTCTGGTTTTGCATTGCTTTTTTTTTGTTGTTGTTGTTGTTGTTGCTCAGTGTTGTATATTCTTCTTTGCCTTTTGCCAGTAGTTTTTTTTTTTTTTTTTTTTTTTAGCAACGGCAGATTGAAAATTAACCATTGCGTGGCTAAATCTTTTCCGTTGAAAAATAAAGTTCGTTCGTTCGTTCGTTCGTTCGTTCTCTCTCTCCCCCTCCCCTCCCCCCCCCTACACACACACACACACACACACACACACACACACACACACACACACACACACACACACACACACACACACACACACTTACACTTGTGGGGTCTACTTTACGCTCGATAAGCAGTGGTCTGAGTGTAATATGTTAAACAGACTATTTCCATGTTGACCAAGCCAACGTATGTTTTGGAACAGTTTCGCTCGTGAGTGCGTCTGCACGCTAGAAATGCTCTATCTTGATCAGTGATTAGTACAGCGCTTCGTGCAATAGTATGCTGTTTACACTTTGTGCGAGCGGTCGAACATTCAAAGTCTACGAATGTTGTATAGGCGCAAGGACACAAATTGACCGTGGTGTGCTGTTTGGTGTTTATTTCGGGTACCCTGTTTGGGGGGGGGGGGGGGGGCGTGCTAGTCTGTAGTAATTTTTGTTGTCATGAACACGCGTGATTTTCGTGGATTTTGAGTCATGTAGGTCAAGGTGCATGCCAGGCGGTCACAAAATGAGGCAAGCTGCCAGTGAAGCTGGGACTTTTCGCACAGAAGTGGGACACATGTGAGGAAGGCCGATTTGTGCGAACTGCCTCTCTAGCCTATAGAGTGAGTATTTTAAGGCTTAACGCCGCGTCAGCGACAAAGACTAATTCGCGGCAGTCTAGCCTATAGAGAAAGTAGACGTGCATTACTCCAGTGAGGCCTGAGCGGAAAGGCGACATTCAAATTTTTGTAAACCCCTGTCATGTGCGTGCCTTTGAATGGTCTGTTCATGGTAGTAATTGTTTCTACATTGAAGCATTTTTAGGGAGTGACTATGATGCCTGAAGCTAATAGGGAATATATAGGCATTTTGAGGCCCTGTGTATTTGTGCCCTTCGGCCTATACAACAGTCTCGTTCAGCACATTAACCGCGTCAGTGAATGCGCTGCTTTTGGGTCAGTGCCAGCATTTGACTTTCCGTCACTGTGCAGGTGTCTAAGTGGGTATTGTTCGACATCATGGGGACAGCTCAAAACGACCCCTGAGCATAAATCGTCTTTGGACCATTAAAGGGTGTTGTTTTTGTTTAACACTCACGTGTCTCGCAGGTGTCTCCCGTGTACAGGTCTTTGCAAGTGCACTGACAGGTCTGGTAGTTCATGGTGCCGCCATTGTAGCACATCTTGTCACCACAGTCTGAATCAACAAAAGTCAACAACAACGATAACTTCAAATTGTGCCTGAGCTATACTGACTTGTACTTTCTCATGCAAGTGTTAGCTGTAACTATATCCATTTGAGTTCATAAGTCATGAACTTCCGTGAATCCAGCATGGAAACTGACTGAGCTACGGACGTTTGAATGAATCTGTAGGTGTAAACTCACCCACGATTTACGGTTAATAGGTTAAAACTCACGTATCACCCGGACTTCCTGTCGCTCAATTGGTATTGTTCGCCCGTTAGGGGGTGCAAATGTATACCAGTCATGCGCAGGAGGGGAAAATAAACTCCAGTCGTCCACTTGTGGGGGCGATTGTATCCCCGCAAAGAGGGAGGGTGCAAATGTACTCCGGGGTCTGGCGAAATGAAGTCACGTGGCCGCTGACTTCGTTCTACGAATTTACTTTACGCGAAATATCGACGGAATTGACTGGTATACATTTGCACCCCCTAACTGGCGAACTGTACCAACTGAGTCTTACTGACCATGTGGACAGATGCCACACATGTAAGGACAGGAGTACTTGACGTTGCTGTAGATGGTGCAGTAAGGTTGTGGCCACGAGTTATTGGGACCACACGTCCACTCGTCACTTGTAGGTGGGCACGTCACTGTAAAAAAAAAATTGAAAGGAATTTAGTGTACTAAAATAGCTGGACGAAACCGAAAAGAGCGGGCCCTTCGCATCACTGATGTGACTGTAATGTGTTGATGTCCGGTGTGTGACTGAGAAAACTCGTGTGATTCACGGTGAGCCGGGGTAGACGAATGGAAATACGTTGGACTCTCAATGCTTGGGTCGTTCAGATCGTTGGGTCGGTTCGCGGCGCTCATAGCCAACGTACTAGAGGAAAGCGCATAATTATAGAGCTCTTGCACATTGCGTAAAGTTTCATGTAGGTACACGTGCTGGCCATGATGATACAGAATTACAGATACCATGAACACCTGAGGGACAGCTGGCGTACAGACCAACCTTCCACATAGCCGAAGCACGGGGCTGTCAGCCTCGCACGTTTTGATGACGTAACGCACAAGAGCTCACATTATTATTACGTTTTGATGACGTAACGCACAAGAGCTCACATTATTATTATTATTATTATTATTGACAGATACTACGTGCTGCCTGTGGTGAAGAGGTGGAATGTTGTTGTAAAAAGGACAAGCTGACTGCACGTGTAGCACAACTCACGTGTCTCGCAAGTGTCGCCGGAGTAGAGAGGTTCCTCACAAGAGCACGTGCATGTTGCTAGGTCCAGCGTTCCGCCATTCAGACACAGCTTGCCGCCACAGTCTACAGAGAGAGAGAGAGAGAGAGTTAGTTAGTTAGTTAGTTGGGGCTTTACGCCGCGCAAGCAACAAATACTATTTCGCCGGTAAGAGACAGAGACAGACAGACTAAGATGTCATTTGGTAATTTATGATTGTCAGCGAAACAACCAATTAATCTTTAATCTTCTGAGATTCCATAGGTCTGATTATGGAGGATTTAAGAGAGGGGGGGTGGGTGTAACCGAATGCCGTTTGGATAAACATTCTTTAAAACCCTTTCACACACACACACACACACACACACACACACACACACACACACACACACACACACACACACACAATCACTTGAGTTCTCACCACACAGTTTGCCAGATGCGTCGCATTGGTTGGGACATTCCGAGCAGCTCTGGGTAGCGTTGAGGTAGGGGAATTTAATTCCATACTGGCTGCAAACGAAAGCACGCAAGAACTGGCACTTTCACTTCCAACACACTGCTGTCTGGCAGTCTAAATGTATTATTTATGGCTTTTCTTTTTTGTTTGTTGTTGTGTTCCTCTAAACCCACAACCTACCTACCCTACCTTCTAAATGCGATCCAGCCCCTACAGAACTATGTTTTCAGACTAACACTTTCCTGACACTGAGACTGCATCACTGTCCTCTCTGTTTCTGAAATATCCTTGTGACGGTCTGATACCCTGATTTCAGGTGATGTGTCCGCATAGGAATTTCCAGTGCTTTCTTGGGGTCCTTCAAGTCTCAATACGTTTATCAGGACTCAGGACTACAACAACGCTGCGGAAAACTTTTCATTTAATACTCTTAATCCGTCCATCAGAATCTGTCACTTGGGACACAGTACAGAACCTGAAACCATTGTGGTGCATCTGCTTGGCGTATATTTTGGGTTTTGTTGTCGTTGTTGTTGTTGTTGTTGTTATTTTCTGCTTTATTATCCCTTTCGGGAAATTCGGGCTGCCTCCCCCGGGGGAAGCGCGTCGCCGCGGTGCAGCGCCACCCAATACCTGTCCTATGTTTTTTTTGTTGTTGTTTTTTTTTTACAATTTTGCTATTTTACAATTGTTATACGTTGTTCTACACGCGTAGAAGTGTACCGCGCACTGAGCAGACGACGTTATTTGGTTGCGGACTGAAGACCAGCTAGACAGCGCTGATTGGTGATTATTTTTAGCGACTTGGTCGTATCGACGTGTACTACAGGTATGGAAGCGTTAGGCCAAAGAAAGTCGTATTTCTCTACTATTCGGGGCTAAAAAGTCACGAAAATAGTCGCAGTGGCCAGAAGGAACATCTATTCATTCGACTGACAGCGCTAGAGCTTCGTAATAGTCATTTTTCCCATCCGAAGAACTCATTACATACATAGAGATTTTGGATTGATCGCAAGTCTCCAAACAAGCGCTTTTGGATGCTGCGGGTAAAATAATTTCCGTCTTGTGTGTGTGTGCGTGCGTGCGTGCGTGCGTGCGTGCGTGCGTGCGTGTGTGTGTGTGTGTGCTTACCCGATAGCGTAGTTACAGTAGTAGAACTTCGAGCCGGAGGGGCAGTCGGCCAGTCCGCATCCTATGCGCTGTGATTTGGCATTCACAACCTGCTCACGGAAGAACATGGATCGCTCAGATAAGCACAATTACATCGGCATTAGCAAAAGCTATCATTCGGACTATCATGTGTGTTTGTCAAAGGTTGTTGTTGTTCTTGTTGTTGTTGTTCTTTCTTTCTTTCTTTCTTTCTTTCTTTGAAATTTAGCTTTTCAATTTTGGTTTTGTCATTCGCACAGAGAGAATGAGCGATAGAAATAAAGGCGGTTAAAGACGGAGACAGGAGTGGTGCCGGGGCGGGTGTGGGCCGCAGGGCGGGGGGAGGGGGGACGGAGAGAAAGACAGCAAACTGGCAAACAAACCTGCGTGTAATGCGCAACATCTTTCCAATAGCCGGTTGTGGAGCCCACGCCGTACACATAGAACTGGACCTCATCGTACCAGCCTTGGATAGCACTGTCAAAGGACCCGTAACCATAGGCGGCATTCTGCCCAACGTGGATTCCCGGCAGCGCTGATGATAAGCAATAGCGGACGATCATCATTTCAATGCACCAGACTTTACCGAAAATAGCGCAATAAGGTCAGCTTGAACGCTTGAGTAAACCTCCAACCTCTCTGGCTTCACAATAACAGCGGACGAACAACCAAGTCCGTTGGCATCACTCGGTGCTACCTAAATTTGAAAACGGAAATGGTCGGTGCTGCTGTTTGGAAACGCTTTGTCTTGGCTATGTTACATTTAGGAGCGGAGTAGCACCGCAAACACTGGCGTCCATTTTGACTATACATCCAGTGTATAGACTTACACGGAACGTTCCTCTCTAGATCGTGGCCCTGCGTACACTGGCGGGCCCACTTGGCGGCAACAACGGCGATGTTGTCATCCCACACCTGCAAGCGAGAAATAAAAACATGTATTGCAAACTTCAGAGAAATGTCAACAGCTGATTGGCTGAGAGCTCACCTGTAGATAGTGATATCCTTACGAAACCCTCACGACAGACCCAGAACTCACAATATCACTTAGACTTGAATTAATGAAAGTAGGCTTTCCATAATAGAAAACCATTAAAACTCTTGGATTTTACTTCAGAAATGTAAAAAAAAAAAAAAAAAAAAAAACTTTTGGATCGCTGGCCAATAAGAAAACACGACTGATGCTGAACAATGCCCAGCTCTAACACCGCGCCATCGGGGATACCATAAAGTGCCGTCGCACATTCATATCCGGCTCAGCTAGAAAACGGGCAGCTTGTAGTTATAGGTAAAAGCTATCAATTATCTTACATTAGCCTGACGTTTCGCTGAGCTTAGCCACCAAGCGAAATACATAGTGTCTTTTTTTTTCTTTTTCTTTTTTGTCCTGAGCCACACCCCTTCAGTGTTTCCGATTACGCACAATGTACAGTGCATAAAATACGTACAGAAATCCGGAAATGGCGCAGAAAATTCAAGTCACTGCATTGCAGGGAACCACACGTGTTTCTGACCTGCCAAGTCGAATGTTCCTTACTGAAAGCTGACGACAGAATAGTTGCGCGAATAGTGATGACTAGTGAAGATTTGACTTAAGTTCAACGACCGAGCAGCAGAAGAGACCGGCGTATCAAACTGTGACGGAAGACGTGAACCCACTGCCAGAGACAGCAGTAGTGCGTCCAAGGGGTCAGAAAAGAAAAACAAATCGTACTACTACGGGACTCTCAGAAACTGCAAAAGGTGACCCCAAAATTCCGGAACAGGGTCCCTGGGTTACATTGGTGTGAAAGCTATCGGAAACACTGGGCCCCGGGCATTTTCCACCGAAAAGGGTTGCCCGAACAATTCAACATCGTGCTCACCATCTTTGTCATGTCGCCCGCCACCGGGTTCACCCCTTCGCGCAGGTCGTTGTGTTTCTGGACAATGGCGTCTTTCGCGGCCTGGTCCAGCACCACCTCTGTCCCCACGTCACCAACGATACACATGGTGTGCTGCGGGCTGATGTCCTTGTACTGTGGGTCGCACTACAGTGAAGTGGATGAAAATAATGACGTTTTCATTGGGAAAATCGTGATTCTGACGACACGTACGTTTTGTGAACGAGGAAGATTAAGAAAAAATGTACACACAAGAATGAGGGACAAAAGGTTGCTTCTAAATGAAACTGTAATGTAAAACTGAGGTAACTCTCCTCATTGTAAAAACTTCAGAAATCTTTGTTTCATCATGAATGATTGTTTATCTCTCGCGAAAAGACGGCTGGAAAAAACGCGTCGTCACGGAGATGGTTCGTACCTTTCATTGAGTTAATATCACAGGCCGAGGACAAATCACTAACTTCATGTCTCGCAAGTTAGGTTTGTCGCTTTCACGGTCGTTCACATCGTTACTAGATTATTCTTCCTCACATTGTGACAAATCGAACGCGGCAAGGTCTGGCTTCCCTTCAAGATGGCCGATTTGTTATGGGACATTATTCTCCTAACTTCGTTATTTGTCTCTCTTTGCAGATTCACATTCTAGAACTGACTGACGACTTGTACATAACGGCTAACGGGGTTATCGTTTTGAAACACTCTAAAATTTAGTTTTCATTTCTAACATTTTAAAAAAAGTCGCCGGCGTCACTTACCGCAGGGTCGTATGTAATTGCAGCTGCAAAATCAAAGCAAGAGTGAATGCATCATTTCGTAACTTTAAACACAAAAATCAGCCAGCTCTCTCTCTCTCTCTCTCTCTCTCTCTCTCTCTCTCTCTCTCTCTCTCTCTCTCTCTGTTACCCCCCCCCTACCCCCCCCTCACACACACACACACACACACACGCACACGCACACACACACACACACACACACACACACACACGGTGGTATTTAAACGCTAATGTTAAAATTAAAAATTAAAAATAAGTTGTGTCTCACCACTTGGATGAATCAGTTGCAGCGCGGAAACCGCCACTAGTAACATCGTGATGGCCTGATAATCCATGGTACAAGCACTTGAACTAACGAATGGAACCAGTAAATGAAATGAATGACATTAAAGCAATGAAATGGCTTTGTTTACTCTCTCTCTCTTTCTCTCTCTCTCTCACACACACACACACACACACACACACACACACACACACACACACACACACACACACACACACACACACACACACACACACACACACACACACACACACACACACACACACACACATTCATCTACTGTGTACCTTCACGAAGGCGATTAGAAAACAAACAAAAAATAAGAAATTAAAAACTTAAACGAGTAAATCAATGGAAATAATAAGTGTGCACCCTATGAACCCAATGCCCATCTTCCGAAGAAGAGTAGGTTGTGGTCGGTGGAGTGGAAAACAAATATTGTCTCATGCACCAGAATGAATAGCAGGCTGGAGGTTTGGACATAGAGTAACGCTTAGCAGCAGCAGGCTCTCACTGCTTCGTCCTTCAGCCCTGCGGAACCCTGAGGTCTCCAAAGAGACGGATACGAGGCAGACCAGACCAGACCAAACCAGACCAGATCTAGAGTCGCTTACCGGCGCTCGATCGTGGACTAGGTAACATCAGTATCTTCAGTTCCAGTGCCCGTATGTAAAAGTCGAGGTTAGAGGTTTTAGCACCTGGCTAGAGTCTAACCTCGAACTAAACTAGCTCTAGGGTTAAATTTTCTGTTGTTTTTTGTTTGAAATCAAGAAACGGGCCCATTCCAGCAAGCTGCCTAAGCCGTTATAGAAGGATTTTTTTCTTCCTTTCTTCGCTTCCTTTTTTTTTAATTTAATGTTGCTTTTGGGTTTCTTTTGTCCTAGTCTGGGTTAGGCCCGTAGCCGTGGGTTAAATTAACCTGGACTTTTACATGCGGGCCCAGCACTACAAAGGACTATTACTAAATTTAAGGCGCTTACCTTTTGCTGGAGCGAGAATGATATCTTTTCGGCAACAAGACAACCCCTCGACCTGACGATGTCTTGGTTGATGAACGTCCCCGTCACAAGAGTGATTGGAGATGAAGTTGCATGCCTGCAGACCGCAGTATTTATATACTCTCAACAATGAGGGGGCGGAGGGGAACGATCGGGCGGTAGGGGTGGTTTGAGGGGTTCTTGGGGGAGGGGGGGGGGGGCAGTGCGGGGGGTTTGAGGGTGAGAAGTGGAGATCGGAGGGAGGGGCAGTCTAGGTAGAGCTGAGAAAAGGAGGTGCTCTCGTTTCCTCCCGTGCGTGCGTTCCAAGTGAGGATGAACTGTTTAGGGTCCTACTAATTACCGAAAACAACCAAAAACACCCCCAAAAACAAGACAGACCGTAATAAAAGCGCGGTAAGAAAAACATCCATATAACCACACACGAATGTGAAATAATGGTAAAACAAAAACATGAAAAGCAAATTAACATAACAAAAACGTACTTATATCCGACGATACTGCAGGAACCCAACCGATGCTGGCCAGACTCAGTTCCCTTGGGCAAGAAGGAGGTTTAGGGTTAGTTTCGGGTGTAAGGAAGCTGAGTGTAAATATTATGGGATGTTTTGATAGTTTGGGGTTGACGGAGTGTGAGCGCGTATGTATTGCACGTGAGAATGTTTTGAGGTGGTCAGGTGAAGTGTGGTCAGTTTAGTACTGAGTTATGCGGGAGTTTTTGTCACGGGGAGTAGAAGGTGAGCGATAGTGGCAGAGCTCGGATCTGGTGTGTGTCGGACGAGCGAGTTTGAAGGGCAGAGAAGAGAGGTTGGGGCCCGAGGTGTTTCATATTCCGCTTTGGCTGATGTAGCGGTCGTGCTGAGAGAGAAGTGATTCAGAAGGCAGAGTATCTGGTAAGCGGAGAATTCTCGTTTTACTAATTAGACAATTTCAGTGTTTGATGGGATAATTGCTTACCAAAATTGAGATAGAGTTTTTGAGTAGTGTTTGTAAATCTGTGGGTTACAGAGGGATACGCTGCCAGTGTGGGAGTGAATGCAGTTCTGTGGGGGAGAGTTAGAGAGAGAGAGTAACTCGGGAACCAAGCCAATGACACGACCTCTTAGCCACGTGACTGGGGTTAGAGAGAGAGAGGCCCCGTGAAGAGACTGGTGCCGAGTGGGAAGTGCGCCAGAGAGAGAGAGAGAAAGCGAAAGTAGTTCGCCGGAGACAGAGAAGTCTTTTGTTCCGGCCACGGCTGAGTGACTTGGAAGGAGCACTGAGTAAACTAACAGTGTGGTTTTTTTAACAGAGAGCCAAGGAGAGAAACGTTTGTTGTGAACAGGTTTAACCGTGTGACGCTTGCTGTACTGACACTGTGACCTGTATGCATGTGTGCGAGTGGAGTAGCATGCGGCCGAAATTTTATACATGTTTGAGTGATGTGTCCTTATGTAGTTGACAAGAGAGAGAGAAAGAAAAGGGAGAAGGGGAAAGAATGTGTGGCTTCTGGATTGTCAGATGTGTGTGTGTGCGTGCGTGAGCAAGCGCTGTTATGTGGTTTCTGTCTTGTCTTTTATTCAGTGTGAGTGAGCGTCGTTGTTCTGTGTTGCGGTGCAGTGGCATTTTTTTTCACATCGGGTGAGTAAACTGGGTTGAAGAAGGTTTATGGCTTTTATTCCGCTCCTTCTACAATAAGCCTCATTTTTTTTTTTTTTTTTTTTTGGTTTAGTGAAAATGGAAGAATTTTTGTTCCTCCAAAGTGTTCCTGTCATAGATCTTTCTCATTTCAGCATCCCCCCCCCCCTACTCCCACCTTCCCAGTTTGGAACAATATCCAATACCAAATCTGACACGCATCATCTTTCTCATCCTTAGGATCTCTGCTCAAAGTTCAGAAATTTTCAGCCTGACATTCAACAATGCCTGAGACTGAGCACCTACTCTGTCATTGTCATGTCTTTTATTGTGTACACGTTTTTGAGTGTGTGGCGTATACATCGTTTTGTGGAGTCCGTTTGCTGGGGGAGACGGCGCTATATGAGAAGCATTCATTAGTATTATTATCTATTGTTGTTTTCGGTTGTTTTCGGTGATTAGTAGGACCCAGGCGTTTATGATGACAATGGTAGAGGAGGGGGATAGGAGGCGGGAGGGGTATAGTGGAATCGCCGGGGCTGACTGGTGTGCGGGCGTATGCTAAAAGGGAGGAGTGCAAGAAATAAAGGAAACTAGATAAAGAAAATTAAAAGAAAATTAATGACTGTTTTTACACTGGAGAGCTGTTTTTCCTATCACGCGGTGGATGAAAGCGTTCCGTCTTGTATGCCTCACATAACGCAGGTGTTGCTGGTGTTAGATGAAGTCTATGGGCATTGAAGTTACTGTATCAAAGAACCGTTCGCTTCCAGTACCTGGCTACAGGCGCGTAGGAAGATGCTGAGAGGAAGGGGGGGCCCACTAAGGTCGGGTGAGCCATACGGCCGGGGTGAAGAAGGGTGGGGGGAAGGGTGTGTGTGTGTGTGTGTGTGTGTGTGTGTGTGTGTGTGTGTGTGTGTGTGTGTGTTTTGACTGCCAAGGATTGTGTCCTGCGACAGCAGAGCAGGGGGCCCCCACCACTGGCGGGCCCCCTCTCCTCTTATCAAAAGCAAGGGGGGCCCAAAGATATTCGGGCCCCCTTTCCAAAAATCGAACGGGGGCCTGGGCCCCCAGGGCCCCCGTGGTTCCTACGCCCCTGGACTACCATTAAATCAAATTGGATACTATATACTGCTGATACTCGTATGTTAGACAGTTACTTTCTTTTGAATGGTATATTGCTTGGGCGAACTGAACATTGGCATTTATATGACATTGACTACAAAGCAGGTGTATTCGAGTTATAGTGTGCGTCGCGTGTGATGATTATTACAGTTGCTGGAACAATTTTCTATTGGTTACAAAAACAAACAAACAAAGCGGAGGATTCAGTTCAATGATGATATGAGAGATATTTGTTTCAGTGTTTTGCTAGGTAACTTAGTATCCAGGATTTGACTGTGTGCGTGCGTGCGTGCGTGCGTGCGTGTGTGTGTGTGTGTGTGATATTTGTTGGTATTAGTGCGGGAGTACGCGCATCGAGTCACTTTTTGAGAATTCGCGCTCTACAAGTACGATTCATGATTATACATTATTATTCTTATTAGTATTATTAATTGTAAATACCTGTGGGCGAGACAATAACAATCCGAATCTAATATCACGCAGGGGCGCCGGAAGATGTTGGGGGAGGGGGGGCAGAATCTCGGAGGGGGGAACGTTGCCCGAAGAAAGTGAAAAGTGAGGGGGGGGGGGGGGGCGATCAAATGCTGCGTAGACAATAAACCTTTACGTACCAGGACGTTGCCCGAAAAAAGTGGGGGGGGGGGGGGGGGGTAATCAGAGGAGCGGACAGCCTTCGGTCCGCAAAAACAGAAGTTCTCTGTTGGGTGGGATGAGGGAGAGAGCACTAAGAGGGGTAGAGGTAGGGGAAGGGGGGGGCAAGACCATGGCTTTGCCCCCCCCCCCCCTCTTGCCATAGTCTCCTGATTTTCCAGGGGGGGGGGGGGGGGGCAAAAAGACACTCTTGCCCCCCCTGCTTGGGTACAGGGGAGGGGGGGCAGCTGCCCCCCCCCCCCCCTGCCCCCCCGGTTCCGGCGCCCCTGTCACGGTATCGATGACACACACACACACTGTACTCATTAGACATTAGACAGATAAATGCATACGTGAAAACAGCCGTAACGACTTCAAACGCGTCCTCCTTAGTTATTAGGTCCACGTCATTTAGAGAGGACCAACAACGACTACAAAGTTAACCCGGTAATGAAACGGCTATCAGTGTAATATGATGCGAATTTTTCAAGTGATGAAAGCAACGTTGTCAGCGCCAGACCGTGCGTAATGTGTAATGGCCTCTCACATGGCGATCAAGATAACGCATGGCTGTACGATATTGTTCTCTGCATCTTCGACAGTGCCTGAACCCCAGACCTGGCGTTCATGAAACGCGTATAGATCTAAACGGGCGTGTAGCGATAGTAATTTTTTGTATTATTCTTATGCGACAGTTTAGATTTAAACGCGTTTATCCTAACCCAGTGATCATTTTATGTCCGCGCCTTTCTCTCTCTCTCTCTCTCTGTTCAAGTCTAGTCTCTCCTATTCTGGTGCATTCATCTGGAACATGCTACCACCTGAGGTCCGACTAATTAACAACTTCTCAAGATTCAAAGTTCACGTGCGTCAGAATTTGCTGACTAATAAATAATTTCTCACGGTTCTCACTAATCATTGGAAAAAAAATGTCTCTGCCCCTTACTGGGTTTTTAGTTCTTTGAATTTTTATTGTATTTTTATTTTGTATTTCTCGTATTTGAATTGATAACTTCTTATTATACGCAAAAGCATATGCTTTAATGCTTGTGAAATGTGCTGTAAAGCGTGAAAGCGCTGGTCGTCAGCGCGAGCACGAGTGTGGATGTATGTAGGTGTGTGTGTGTGTGTGTGTACTGATATTTAGTGATGATGCATTTTGTATGTTTTATTAGTGTAGCAAGGACAGATAGTAAGAGAGACCTGTGCGTCTATTATCTCATCCTCGAAAAATAAAGTTTCAGTCAGTCAGTCAGTCAGTCACTCTCTCTCCCCTCACACACACACACACACACACACACACACACACACACACACACACACACACACACACACACACACACACACACACACACACCGCAAGTTTTTCTGAAGGATTTACTGATGACCATGAAGTAACAATCAGCCCCGATCGTCATCAAAATGCGCCGACGAGACGAGTTCCGTTGAAAAGACAGAAACAGAATATTCTGATTCACTTAGTGTATACTATGTGTCTAACTTTACCAAGAAAATACCGCTGTTGTAGTGATTTCTTTTCGCCAAAGTACACACGTTTGCAAATGCTACCGAAGAGAGGTCGCTCAAAGCAGCCTGGTCAAATGTACAAATAGTACAGGGTAATCTGACTGGATAGGGACAACCACCCTGTTAGAATTCCGCCAATCGCTGTGCGAAGTTGTGTATAGTGTGAAATGATCGTGCGAAGCTGTATATAATGTTGAATTGAGCCTGATCTGGCCCTACCCGTCAGGTCAGGAACAGATGAGTCAGGCGAGTCGACGTGTATACCTTTTAGCAAATTCCGCACATGTGGGGACATGTTGGTGGCACGTTGCTGAACCGGCCGCAGTAAGACTTCGGCCATTGGCCCCCACAGTACCAAGCATCATTCGGACAGCTCACTGAAATTTACATTCATCCTCAAGGTTAGGTCGGCTGAGCAACTGCTATTCATTATTCATACATGCTATTCATTATTCATTATTAATACTTTTAAATGACAGCTTTGGTCGTTTCACTTCTCACGAGTATATCATTTTCGCTAGACAAGACAACCCCGTAGAATCTAGTTTAAATAATTATTGTCCAAAGTGATTTCAAGCAAACCAGAGGTCTGGGGGTGGGGGATCGGGGGTGCTCAGAAATAAGCATGAAATATGTCACAAAAGAAAATGTTTGCAGAATGAATTTCGTATTGTGTGGATATTGACTGCCTTATAATCCTAATGTATCAAATAGCAGGCTTGTCACACAGTTATAATCTTTCTTCTTTTTTTACGTCCACGTGGGTTTCTCTTTTTGTTGTCCCCCGCCCCCTCCCCTCCTCATTCCTTCTCTTGTTGTATTGAAAAAAAAATACACACAACCTACGTTCCCCGATTCCTGGCCCGCCCAAATCACACACACACACACACACACACACACACACACACACACACACACACACACACACACACACACACACAAATCATAGTTGATTTATGTCTGCATGGATTTCAATTTCGCCAAGTGGAGGTGTTGGACGATCATTATAATTTATTCGTGCTTGTCGTGGAACCGTTAATTGCCTGATTTTCAGATATAGGGCCGAAAGAGAAAAGGAATCAAAAACGTAGGATACTCATGCGCGGTACGAAATGTGTTCAAAATTGAAGAGCGTCCTTTGATGAAGGATGTGGGTGTACTGTGCCATGTGCTGTCTCTATCTGGTTGGACACCCACCTATTTGGCAGGTATCCCCTGAGTACAATTCCTTACAGGCGCAAGTGCAGGTCTTGTAGTTGAGGGTTCCACCGTTCTGACACACCTTGTCCCCACACTCTGTACGCAACAGTGATTCAAACATCCTATTCAATATACTGCCTCATGATGAGTATGATAATGATGATGACGATGACGACGACGATTATAAGGAGAAGAAGAACGAGAATATCAACAATGTGGATTACATAGAAACATTACCGAACTGTTTGACTCAAAGCGCTGCGGGCTGGACCAAACACTACTTCTAATCACTACTACTATCTTATGTACTACTTCTCCTACCACTGCTACTACCTAAAACATCAATGAAGTGGATTACATAGGAACATTACCCAGCTGCTTGGCTCTTAGCACCGTGAACCGGCTGAACCAAACACTACTACGACTACAACTGCTGCTGTCAACAGTTATGTGGACTACATTCCCACATTGCCAAACTGCTTGCCTCAAAGCGCCGCAAACTGTACCAAACACGTGAATCACGTGCATTCAGTTCTCTCGAGCACTGGACATCACTGAACACATTACAATCACATTACAATGAAGTGGGGGGGCGAAGTATTCAAATCATTTGTAGTTCAGAATTGCAGTATCCTCGCCAGGCACAATCAGAAAGAAATAAGTTACTAACGGTGTGGACAAATGCCGCACATGTAGGGGCAAGATGTGCGCACGTTGCTGTACTTGGTGCAGTAAGATGGCGGCCACTGGTTGTCGGGACCACACACCCACGAGTCCTTGTCTGGGCAGGACGCTGAAACAAAGATCACCCAAGAAGTTCTGCACACCGAGCAGCAGATGGATTTCATGCCGGTGTAACACGGCAAACTTACCCCAACGAGGAATTGACTACAAGGAAAGATAACCAATGGAACTTTTACTCCGGAGTAACTGCCCTTTCTGTGTGTCTATTGTTGTCCTTGTTGGTTTTGTTGTTCTTGTTGTTGTTGGTTTGTTGTTGTTGTTGTTTTGTTTTGTTGGATTGTTTTTTGGGTGTTTTGTTTTTTTTGGGTTTTCTTGTTGTTGTTGTTGTTGTTGTTTTGGGGGAGTGGGTATTGTTGTTGTTGTTTGTTGGTTTTCTTTCTTTGTTTTTGGTATCACCATGACAAACAATCCCCAAAACTACTAAAGAATTACACTGTACAAGAATTCATTATCCGAAAGGCATCTTACATGTTTCGCAGGTTTCTCCGGAGTACATCGGTTTGCAGTTGCACTTGCACGTGGTTTTGTCCAGATTTCCGCCATTTTTACACTTCTTGCCCCCACACACTATTTAGCACACACGAAAGTAATCTCTCGTTTATATGAGTGAACGCTTCCACACAAATTAACAAATTGCAACACTTTATCAACTAGATGGCGTCAGCCGGGTGGTATATTCTACAGCAGAGATAATCAATGGAACTTTTACTCCGGAGTGACTGACCCTTCTATGTGTTTATTGTTGTTCTTGTTGGTTTTGTTGTTGTTGTTGTTGTTGTTTTTGTTGTTTTGTTTTGGTTTTGTTGTTGTTGTTTGTTTGTTTTTTAGGGGGTGTTGCTGTTATTGCTGTTTGGTTTGGGTTTTTTTCTTTGTTTGTTTTTAATGTCACTATGACAAACAATCCCCCAAACTACCACAGAATTACATTGCATAAGAATTCATTATCCAAAAGGCATCTTACAGTAATAGCAAGTTGCTCCGTTGTACATCGGTTTGCAGTTGCACTTGCACCTGGTTTTGTCCAGCGTTCCGCCATTGTGACAGAACCTCCCACACACTATTTAGCACACACGAAAGTAATCTCTCGTTCATATAAGTAACATTTCCATACAAATCCAAATTTTTCCAAATTTCCAATTTCCAACAAAAAAAATAACAACAGAACAGACAATTGATAAGCATAGAATTTGGAGAAACAACTTTATGGGATGGGGGCCATTCCTCCCTGTTAATCACTGAACCTTGCTGCTGTGCGCAGCGAAATCTGCCCCATCCCATACAGTTGTTTTTCTAAGGAGAATCAACTTCATAAAATGGATGTCGCAAAATACATAACATTCCCCAAACAAACAACCACGACAACAACAACCGCGTTAAAGTGTTCCCCATGCAGCAAAATGGGTAGTCACGAGTACAACTGTTCTGTAGTAAATGTAAGAGTCCCACTTTTCAGGACAGGGCATAAATGGGTGAAACTATCTTGACTGTCTTTACCTGTAGGAATGTGATCATTGAGATGCTGCCCGAACGCTGCTGTAGAAAACAACAGGACCGCGATGACGTTATGCATTTCGTCAACGCTGTATCTAGAACAAAGCTTGCCGGGAAAACAGAGCAACAATTTAATGTAATATCAAGAAAACTGATACTTTTCAGTTGTTGTTTTTTCTGAGTCCTGATGAAGGCAGTCAAAGCCGAAATAACATAATCAGGCGTTATGATGTTTCTATTTTCATAACACTTACTGTAGTCTTATTTCTTTTCATGGGCATGCCGAGATCTTTTATTATAAGAACATTCTATTACAAAATTAGCCGTGCAGTGTAAAAACGGCACTTTTCTGATATCTTTAACATCTTTGATTCTTAGTCCTGACAAATGCAGTCAAAGCCGAAATTAGCATCACCATCTGGGGTTATGTTTCTTTTTGCTTGGGATGACCAGATCTTTTAGTAGACAAGGGGGAATAGCCCCATCCCATTACGTTGTTTCTCCAAATTTCATACTATTTTGTCTGTTTTAAAAGCTGGTTGAAACTTTAATATTACCATTTTCTCAGAATCTACAAGCATCAGAGGCATTCCATTTTCCTTGATGATAAACACTGATAAACCTTTACTGACATACCGGAATTCAGTGACCTTGAAGGTCAAGGCCGCTCAAGGCCAACAGTTTGTGAAAAACATCAGAAAGGTTTTAACATTGTCATTTTCTCAGAAACAGCAGAGGCACCTCACTTCCCATGCTGATAAACACCGACAAGACCTCCCAAAACGAACCCACTTGAATGACCTTGACTCAAGGACAAGGTCATAAAAGCTGTCTGGAACTTTAATATTGACATTTTTTTCAGACTTTACAAGCACCAGAGGCATAATATTTTGCCTGATGAGAGAACTTGGCGTGCTGATACGCAGTGACAAGACCTTTCATCAAACAGTGCCCGCCGTGAATGAACTTGACTAAAGGAGAAAGCGTATATGGAAATCATTAAATATCCTTACCTTCAGGACAGAAGTCTAAGCCGGTCCGCCGCACAAGAGAAGAGAGCGGTACTGTCGTTACGTTGTTGCGCATTTCCCACGACAACCAGCAGCAGCCAATCAGAAGCAGAAGATAAACTTTTTTCCTGTTGTTTCCATAGTACAGTGAAGTCCGGCTGTAGTGATAGACCCATGTAGTGATAGTCCGGCTGTAGTAATAGAATTTCTTGGTCCCGGTCCCAGTTGTTCATGTTCTTTGTTAACTTAGTCCGGTTGTAGTGATATTTTTCAGGCCGGATATAGTGATAGTCCGCTTGTAGTGATACTATTTTCAAGTCCCGGGGAAGCTAAAGTCCGGCTGTAGTGATAATGTTCGAGAGTAATCTCCCTTTACCAAAATGGCGAGCAAACGCCAGCAACGCAATGTGCTTAGCCCTTGGGACCAAATTTTTTTATCACTACATCCGGACTATTACTACATCCGGATGTCCGGTTATAGTGATATTTTTGTAGGTTTTATCACTACATCCGGACGTCCGGTTATAGTGATATTTTTGTAGGTTTTATCACTACATCCGGCCAATCGCTTGTAGTTGTAGTGATATCTTCAAAGCTGATTAAAGACTAAATTTCATTCCTAAAAAATCTGACGATTTTTCATTTAACCCGTATTTCTAAGTGGCCCTTCTCTCTCTCTCTCTCTCTCTAAAACACGCACACACACACACACACACACACACACACACACACACACACACACACACACACACACACACACACACACACACACACACACACACACACACACACACACCGGCTGTTGAACTGCTAGGACGGGGGTAGGTTAACACAGGACATTTGCAAGCCTGACAAAGACGACAGAAGAAACGTCACAAAACGAAATCAATAGTGGTTCCAAAATCACCTTATTACTGCCTTGAGGCTAGTTTACCAAATGTACCGCCGCATGTGGCAATAAAAGCTTTGAAGATATCACTACAACTACAAGCGATTGGCCGGATGTAGTGATAAAACCTACAAAAATATCACTATAACCGGACATCCGGATGTAGTAATAGTCCGGATGTAGTGATAAAAAAATTTGGTCCCGAGGGCTATCACTACATCCGGACTTCACTGTAATGGAAACACTGAACTTTAACTATGGAAACAACGTACTAAGTCGGGCTGATTTGTCTACGCTCAAAGGTAACGTTTTGTGGCAC
>JACVVK020000083.1:1627500-1786796 GCA_018292915.2 Batillaria attramentaria
CCAAAAAGAACGCAGCAGCAAAGTGTGCACGTAACGTGTCTACGACGCAGATTTCGTTACGTCACTGTGTGCGTGAAAGTAAGTATTGTGTGGAGAAACGTCACAGTCTTGTTTTGTATCACTGAAACTTGCTGCTGCGCGTAGCAAAATCTGCCCCGTCTCATAAAGTTGTTTCTCTATAGAGAAACAACTTAAAAATGGACAAAAGAAGAACTAAGTCGTGACAGCTCGTACCTGCTGTTTCGCACGTGTCTCCTTCAAAGTACACTGTGCAGGCACATTGACAGGTCTGGAGGTTCAAAGTGCCGCCATTGTAGCACAGCTTGCCTCCACAGTCTGCAGGCACACACACACACACACACACACACACACACACACACACACACACACACACTATTAGAAAACTCTACACAACGTTCAAGAAAAGCTGTGCGGGCTACACACTGGGTGCGAAGAGTGGAAGAGTTCTCCCCCTGTGATTTCGAAACACGTCATGTTCTACCGGAAGTTGAAGGGGGTGGGGGAGTTGTCTCACCGCAAAGTTTGCCGGACTCGTCACATTTCCTGGGGCAGGCTGAGCAGCTGGTGGTTGAGTTTTGGTACGGCTTCGTGGTGCTGTATTGTCTGAAAACAAGAGGACCAACAGCAACTGACTGACACACTAGTTTGTTTGTTGGTCTGTTTTTGTTTCTGTTGGTTTTTTTGGGATGGTTGTTTTGTTTGGGTTTTTGTTTGGTTTTTCTTGTTTATTTGTTATTGTAATCGTTTTTGTGGGTATCATTTTGCGTTTGTGTGAGTTTATTGTCTGCGTTTGTTTGATTGGTTGGTTTGCTATTATTGTTGTTTGTTGTCGTGTTTTGCTCAGGCAAATAACAACAACTAAAACTCTTTGTTTGTTGGTTTGTTTTTGTTTCTGTTGGTTTTTGGGGTTGGTTGTTGTGTTTGGGTTTTTGTTTGGTTTTTCTTGTTTATTTGTTATTGTAATCGTTTTTGTGGGTGTCGTTTTGCGTTTGCGTGAGTTTATTGTCTGCGTTTGTTTGTAGGATTGGTTTGTTTCCTATTATTGTTCTTTGTTGTCATGTTTTGCTCAGGCAAATACCAACAACTAAAATTTCAGGTTATTTGACAGTATAAGCACCATGCTCTTGGGTTTTTTTGTTCTTGTTGTTGTTGTTGTTGTTGTTTTGGGTGTTTTTTGTTGTTGTTTTTTTTACTATGCTTTGCATCCATGTTCAATAGTGGTCAGGTTACATACCCGTAGGCGTAGTTACAGAAGTAGTATTTAGTGTACGGGTAGCCCGTGCAATCTGCCTGACCACATCCAATGCGCTGTGTACGAGCCGTTACTACCTGTGCAAAAACAAGAGCTATTATGTCACACTTAGAAGTACAAACTGACGACGCCACATTACGCGCGTTAAAGCTGGATGTATTCCCTCTAATGTGAGCTACATGCAGGAGAGGCGGGATAGCCGAATGGTATCTGAGCGTTGGACTTTCAATGATCGGGTCGAGTTCGAATCCCGGCTTGGGCCAGATAATATTTGTTCAGGCTTTTTTCTCGTTGCTCCGTCTTTCATATAATAATAATAATAATTTACTTTTATATAGCGTAGTATCCCAGCAGACGCTAGTTCAGAGCACTCTACAATTACAATTACACACACACACACACACACACACACACACACACACACACACACACACACACACACACACACACACACACACTCACGCACGCACGCGCGCGCGCACGCGCGCACGCACGCACGCACGCACACACATATACGTGGTGGGAAAAGACGTTAAACTCCCAAACACGCACCCACCCCCACCCCCTACGCCACTTGCAGACTAACGATTTGTGTCGCGAACGGAGTGTTTCCGGCTTGGGAGTAAATCTGGCGTATGAGGGTGGAATATGTCTGGCTTAGACTAGAGGGAGTACATTCAGCTTTATTAGTTATCCCGGAGTATATGGAGCTCTGTGTTTGGGGGCGGGGGGGGGGGAGGGGGGAGGGAGATGGGGGCATCCCGTGTGTTGGACTGGAGTCTGTCGAATGTCCGCATAAGGGCGCAGTTTGTGGAGCGAGAGGGTTGTGAGTGGCTCTGCACCACATAGTGGAACTTCTTCCCCTTTCGCTAACATAGAAGCTAACAGCGACACAAACTGCACGCCGATTTCGCCTCTCAACATATCTCTGCCACAGCTGATAATCACTACGCGTAAGTAGGTCGATCCGTTTCGCGTCAGTGCACTGCGAGCGTGACTCGTAAGCAGCCGAAACCTCTGCGCCGCGCGAAACACGAGAAGCAACCGAACTGGGACCGAAGCATTCCGCAAAGTAGTTCCTGGGAAACGTGACTGAGCCTCGTTTGATTATCGTCGGTTTACTTGTACATCATTAGTGTGTTGTTCACACATTCCATAGCAGCTTAAATATCTGTATTACAACAGGCACTGTAAAGGAGACCGGGAGATAAATGACACCTTTCCGTCAATTTTCCAAACTGTGGCTGAGACTATAGATGGTGGTGACGTCACGGTCGAAGCGAGCTGTGTGATACTGGCGCTACCGGAGAGTGGTGTATGCTGTTGTTTCCTGCAGCTATGCCGAAACAAACATACAAACAGACAAGAGAACACACACACACACACACACACACACACACACACACACACACACACACACACACGTGCGTACCTCAGTGTAGTGCCCAACCACACCGCCGGTCGAACCAGTGCCGTACTCGAAATTGTTCACCTCGTTGTACCAGCCCATCACCGCTCCAGCGTAGGTGGGGTAGCCGAAACCACCGTTCTGACCCACGTAGATGCCTGGCAGAGCTGGTGACGTAAATGACAAGAATTCAAGACGCAACAAAAACAACAACAACAACGAGTATTTAACTGTCTCATTCGGTCTCTCAAAGTTCGGTCGACCGTTTCTGAGAGCCCTAACTGCCGGCAGAGCATGCTTTCTCTCCTTTCAGAATGTTCATCGATCGATCTTCTGATTTTATGTCTGTCTGTCTGTCTGTCTGTCTGTCTGTCTGTCAGTCGAGGAAGGGGGGGGTAGTTGTTTAAGGGTCTGTTTCCAGCACAAACGTGTGATACCAAAGACGGGGCAAAGAGACAGAGAGAGAGGGTGGGTGGGTGTTTAGGGGTTTAACGTACCTTTTCCACCACATATGGTGATATCAAAAACGGGGCAACGATGAAAAAGCCAGCACAATATTTGGCCCCAGCAGGGATCGAACTCACGACCCGAGCATTAGAAGTACAACGCTCTACCATTCGACCACCCCGGCTCCCCGACACAGAGAGAGAGAGAGAGAGAGAGTCGAACTGTTTAACGCCAGATGGGGTTCGAACTCACGACCCAATCACTGGAATTCCAACGCTCTACGTCCCGTACCTCGGCTATTCCGGCTCCCCGTGTGTGTGTGTGTGTGTGTGTGTGTGTGTGTGTGTGTGTGTGTGTGTGTGTGTTCTTACAAGGAACACTTCTAACTGTGTCGTGGCCCACAATGCACTGACGGGCCCATTTAGCGGCTACAAGCGCCAGATCGTCGTCCCAGATCTGCAAGCAGAAGACAGCACCGTGCGATTTACTTCATAAAAACAGATCATTGTTATACATCTACAATATACTGCCCACAACCACACGTACAGTTGGCAACACCTATGATACATACATTAATCATATAATACACGCATTCATTAAAAATAAATACATTACCCAGCAGTGGCATAGTTATGCTCAGTCGGTATAGTTCGCCCGTTAGGGGGTGCAAATGTATACCAGTGAACTGATTCCGTCGATGTTTCGCACAAAGTGAAGTCGTAGGACGAAGCCAGCGGCCACGTGACTTCACCTCGCCAGACCCTGGAGTACATTTGCGTTGCGGGGATACAGTCGCCCCCGTTAGTGGACGACTGAAGTTTATTTGCCCCTCCTGCGCATGGCTGGTATACATTTGCACCCTCTAACGGACGAACTATACCACTGAGCCATAGTTATCCCATGCAACAGCAATGGCAATACAGTATTCTTATTTCGCCCGTCATACCGTCGCATACTGTGATCAAATGGAGCGGGTGTCAGTGGAGGATGAAGTCTGTGAATTTAGAATGTGATTAATGTGTGATAATCTTAAATACATGTAGCTATTTCAGATTATATCAAGACTGTTTTTATGTGATCCTTAATTCGTAGAAATTATCATGTATCATCTTATGTGTACTTTTTTTTATATTTTTTATTTGATGTGTATTATTGTTATATTTGTCCACCACACCCAAATCTCCCACTGGGATGGGTGGGTGGGTGTTTGGGGGTTTATCGTCCTTTTTCACCAAAGACGTGATATCAAAGACGGGGCAACGATGAAAAAGCCAGCACAAATATGTGGCCCCAGCCGGGATCGAACTCACGACCCGAGCATTAGAAGTCCAACGCTCTACCGTTCGACCACCCCGGCTCTCCCACTGGGATAATAAAGATGTATTGACTGACTGATTGATTGATTGATTTCCAAGGATGGGAGAGATGTGCTCTGCAATCGGAATTCGAACTGACCACTTTCGCCATGTCTGCAGCCAGGGGGTTCACTCCCGCGCGCAGATTGTTGTGTTGCTCGACCAGGGCGTCCTTTGTGGCTTGGTCCAACGGCACATCTGTCCCCACGTCCACCATACACATGGTGTGATTCGGGCTTATGGACGCCCAGTTCTGGTCACACTGTCACCACAAGTTGAGACCGCAAGTTCAGCTGATACAAAACTGGACCACTGGAGCATGAACATGGTCGTAGATGGATAGTTAACACGTTTAGTACCCCGGCTCCCAGAGAGAGAATGAATGAACGAATCTTTATTTCTCCACGGTAGAAGTTTTAACACAAAGGTCAATTTCCGAACTTGCCGTTGCTGCAGCTACTTCATAAAAAGTAAACAAAACATTACTAGACATTATTAACGCAAGTAAAACGAACATACCCTCTCTACCTACAAACCCACACACATGTCCGCACGAGTGCGGGCGCACGCGCGCGCGCCCATACACACACACACACACACACACACACACACACACACACCATGTATACATACAGCAAAGAATATCTAACAATAATTGGCGTATCAGATAAAGCATCATATACACTGACATATATCGGAAAAAGATGGGGCAAATCTAAACAATTACATATACATGTGTATGTCTCGAAAGTGGTCAGTTCACAGAGAGAGAGAGAGAGAGAGAGAGAGAGAGAGATTTTATCGCCCAACAGAGACTTGGAGAGACAGACAGACAGAGCAAATGTACAGCAACACAATTATTTGAATTTCACACACAAAATGACGAAATCTGTCTCACGTTCGGATCGTATGTAATGTTGCGCGTCTCAACCGAACGTTTCACAACAGTCGTCTCCCCTGGAGATAAAATTCAATGAGTGTAAATGTCATGGAAACAAACACCGAGGTGGGACTCAGTAATCTACCCTAGACGGCTGTTGTTGTTGTTGTTGTTCTTTGTTGTCGTCGTCGTCGTTGTTGTTGTGTATTGCTGTTAATCCTATTAGAGGTTTAAAGATGCTAAAAAAAAAAAAAAAAAAAAATCATTGTCATTCTCGTTTTCGTTGAAATAGTCTTTCTAGCTTACGCGGCGTAAAGCCCTATATAACAAACTCCTTTTCGCTGTCCCCCTGCTTGTCAACCGGCATTACTAGGTTTTACATAGACTGACAGACTGAGAGATTTCTGTCGTGGAACAGTTGCTTTTGTGACTGCGCCTGTACGCTCGAAATTGTCTAGTTTACAGATCAGTAGAGCTCCGAATGCAACACACTGATGTTTGATGCGAAAACGAGAAACAAACAGCCAGATGGTTGAGTGTGGCAGCCACCCTTCCCAGTGTGGTGACCACCCTTCCCAATCCAGACTTCCTATCCCAGGTTACTGTGACAACACAAACAAGAAACGGTCTGGTGCACAGGCTTTCAAGGGTGCAGCTTCATGTCTCTGGAACAACTTGCCAGCTCACCTCAAGTCAGGTTCTGCGTCAGTCATGACCTTCAAGCGGAGCCTCAAGACGCATCCTCTCTCTCTCTCTCTCTCTCTCTCTCTCTCTCTCTCTCAATATTTCTTCTCAAGAAAGCTTTTGATTTGGTAAATCACAGCATTCTGTTGAATAATCTGCGGTTATACAACATTGGGTCAGACACATCATTCCTCTCATCCTTCCTCTTACACAGGAAACAGAGAGTCTTTTTAAATGGCACACTTTCATCCGAAGGGATTGCTAAATATGGGGCACCTCAGGGCGCCACCTTGGGGCCTCTTTATTTTGTCTTTATATTAATGAACTTCCTTTTTGTTTATCTAGTCCCAACGTGTCCTGCGATTTATTTGCAGATGACAAGACATTACACACATCCGACAAAAAAGAGGCACGATCTTTCTCGCTCAGTGTCAAAACGCAAACTGAACTGTAAAATCAGGCTGCCCTTGGTTTTTATTGGGGATTCAGGGACGCTAGAAAACTCTGCAACAGTGACAGAGTTGACTGTGCTTGCACGGTCGACTCTGTAATTTTTTTTCACACTTCGGAAAGCTTTTTGTTGGGAGCTTAGATCTTTAAGTAAACTTAACCGCATAGTTAGCCACGACAGTTGCAAAGGTTTCTTTCACGCACATATAAAAAGTCATATAGATTACGCCTCCAATCTCTGGGACAAATGCGGTGATATTCCCTTGAAAAAGATCAATTCTCTCTATAAACGTGGTATAAAGCTTTTAGATCCTGGGCCTCTACCCACAGAAGAAAAACTTATTGCGCTCGAACTCCTCCCCCTTACCAAGCATCTTGAGTTCAACCGGTGTGTTTTCATGCACAAGATAGTCCACTGTAAGGCTCCTCCATATCTGACCACGTTGTTTCAACCAAGTCAGCGACACAACGCAAGGGATGGTCTGTTCCAAGTACCATTACCATTACCTAGAGTGGACATTTTTAAAACAAGCCTCTCCTTCTCTGGGTCATTTTCTTCGAACCAGTTGCCAGCATATTTAAAATGCATCCCGAAGCTTCATTCATTTAAAACTCTACTTTTCAGATACCTACGTCAGTCATAGATACACGAACAATATCTGAACCATGCTAAATCACTCGTTATCAGATGGCACTTTGACATATGTTGCCTTTTTACAAGTTGTGTCGTATACTACAATTTCAAACACCATGCTGTCTACTTTTTCACCTATTTCCCGATGTGTTTCCCTAGAATTTTTTTGCGCTTCTTTCTGTCTTTCCATGTTTAATTTTTGTTTTCCTTTCTCTTTTACCATTAGATTTACTCCTTTTGTGCCAGGTATACTTTCTGTCAAATTAGCCTTTATCTTTTAGTATTTCTAGATTAGCAGGACAGCTTGTAAGATAGGCAGACCATGACTACAAGTCTTCATCCTGAAATAAACGTCTCAGTCAGTCAGTCTTTCAGTCAGTCAGTCAGTCAGTCAGTCACTTTCGTTTCCACTCCAAAGGCGCCGTGAGCATGCATGGAAGTTTTCTCGTAGCGCAATACAAATGGCTAATCATCATCATCATCATCATCATCACCCTGTCACCGGGTACTGCGTTTTGGCTTCAGTCAGCTGAACGCAAGCCTCTCTGTGTATGTATTTGTGCGCGTGTCTTAGTGGTGTGATGCTGAACATCACCAAAGCAACTCAGAAGAACAATTTGTGAGCCTCACGATCTGAAAATTAGGGCCTGTACACAACGTTGTTGATAACGTTTTACTTCAGAGGTAAATCCATTTTACTTATTTCAAAGGATACCATGCTGACTGGTTCTGCAGCTGTAGCAAACATCATAAAAGGGATGTCACAAAATATATTACATTCGCCAAACAAATAACAACAACATCGAACTAAAACCCAGCAAAACGGGTAGTTTTCACGGTATATGGGTACAAATGTTCTGTTCCATAGTAAACGTAAGCGTCCCACTTTTCGGGACGGGGCTGAATGGGTGAACCTATCTGGACCATCTTTAGCATACCTGACGAGTCAACCTGCCCGAAAGCTGCTGTACAAAACAACAGGATCATGATGACGTAATGATGCATTTCGTCAACGCTGTATCTGGAACAAAGCTTGCCGGAAAACACAGAAGAATTATTTAATGCAATATCAAGAAAACTGATACATTTTCTGAGTCCTGGTGAAGGCAGTAAAAGCTGAAATAACATCATCAGGCGTTGTGTTGTTTTTTATTTCCATAATTAATGCTGGGTTTTTTTTTTCTTCTTTCATGGGGATTGTTACGTCGCTAACTGCAGACTGTCGCTAACTGCAGAAAGTTGTAGGCGCATGTGGGAAATATGGAGCACTCCCCGCACTCCTCATCTCGTTATACACATTCCGGCGGGACCGTCCGCTGTCGTCTGCTGCAATGCTTTTTCCCCCTTTGCCCCAGCGATCTTACATACCCTTTTATTATACTGAACAAGGCTTTTGTGGGATTAGCAGCTGCAGCTGCAGCGCTGAACTAGCAAAAGCATGTGAATGATGGAGAGAAGCATGGCTATACATTCATTGCACTGCACTGGCCACCTGGCCGGCCGGCTGAGCGCGCGCAGATTGTTTTGACTACTTTGTTTCCATCCGACACAGCAGTGTTCAAAGTGACTGAGTACAACGCTGCACAAAAGAAGAGCACATGAAACGCAAACATGCACGCCATTCTTGCAAATCACGCCCCTGTACCTCGCGCGCACTCGAGGTCAAGGTCAGCACCGCATTAGTTCGGGAGTTCTCATTAAATTATCACGGAACGCAAATTATTAAACTACGTTATGTTTGCTGCTTTTATTGATCAACAAATCCTTAGGTGGAGGCGTGTTAACATTATCATTGTGATTTAATTACCAAATTAGTGATGTATCCCAGTTATCATCAGTTTCTGCGATCTGTCTGCAGTTAGCGACAGTCTGCAGTTTGCGACGTTACCTCTACATTTCTAGCATGGCTGCAGAAAGGGTACCGAGTGTAAGATCTCGGCTGGGGACGCTACATCTGGCAGTTTGAGTCTTCTACAGTAGCAGACCGTTTTAGAGCCCGGCATGACGTCTGTCTACGTAGATTGTGTCGTCTGCTTCACTTTACCGCTTAGACATCACAGACACGTGATGTGTCACGTTGTCAATACGTGGAAAAATCGAGGAAAAATCGTCGGCTAGCCCTTATTGCCAGAGTATGCTTGCCGTAAACGCTACGTTATTCTTGACCATTCTAGACTGTTTTATTGTTCTACAAAGGACATCGTTTTGAGTCGCCACAAATTTCCCGTTTCCTACCGGTTCTGTATCATTGGCTTGGTTCCCGAGTTAGCCGATGATATGCAGTGACAAGACCTTTCAAATAGTGCCCCCCGTAAATGACTTTGACTAAAGGAGAAAGCGTAGATGGAAATCATTAAACATCTTTACCTTCAGGACAGAAGTGTAAGCCGGTCCGCCGCGCAAGAGAACGGAGCGGTACTGACGTTATGTTGTTGCGCATTTCCCACGAAAACCAGCAGCAGCCAATCAGAAGCAGAAGATAAACTTTTTTCCTGTTGTTTCCATAGTAATGGAAACACTGAACTTTAACTATGGAAACAACGTGCTATGTCGGGCTGATTTGTCTACGCTCAAAGATAACGTATTGTGGCACAAACACACGTCGGTTGCATTCTACGCAGAGACAATGATGCAACTCTAACAATGACGTAGGGAAACTTACGTCATTACTCCATTTTTTGGATGTTGATAGCCTGAATACAGACTTCGAATAGAATAAATTTTGGAGGTGACCGCTCTTATACTTTTGACGAAAACCGTAAGTATTTGACAGCGTAGGTGAACGTGTGTGTGTGTGTGTGTGTGTGTGTGTGTGTGTGTGTGTGTGTGTGTGTGTGTGTGTGTGTGTGCGCGCGCGCGCGCACATATACACACAGACAGGCGCGCGCGTGCGTGTCTGAGTGTGTGCCTGTATGTGTCGTGAACAAATTACGAGAAACTGATATCGTGTTTTACTTTTTTGTTTTGTTGTTGTTGTTGTTGTTTAGGTCAGAGACCCATGTTACTTTCTCTCTCTCTCACTCTCACATGCATGTATTCCCTGCTTGCTGCATTTTCTAGTCGATCGTTATGATTTATGCCTGAGTGTGTACGTTTTGGGTTGTTTTTATGTTGTTTCCATAGTAATGGAAACAACATAATAGGACGGGCTAAAATTTCCACGTTCATAGGCAAGCATCTGTGTTACAAACGCACGTCACTGCCGATCTCCCGCAGAGACGATTTTGCAAGTGTAACTCTGACAATGACGTAAGAAAACTTGCGTCATCGATGCTGACGCGTATGGTGTTCCGAACGCACTTCTCCTCCTCAGTGAGTGCCGTCTGTGTGGATGTGCGTGTGTGTGTGTGTGTGTGAATTGTGTCCGGGCCCGTTTCTTCGAAAATACTCAACCGAATGGCTTCAAATTTGGGGTATCCAAATATATCAAAATGTTACATTAGATGATTCAAGCGTGTGATGACTGCTTAAGTGATTTGGGAGTTATTGCCCTTTTGAGACAAGTTGGTTGTCTTTCGTGTACAGGCGTAATATTTATTTAAATCACTCAATTTTTTGGCAGTAGATAGCTTGAATACGGACTCTGAACAGAGTCACTACTAGAAAATGGTCGCTCTTATAGTTTTCATGTAAACCGAGCCTGAGTTGACATTGCATGTGAACCCAGTTCAGATGCCTATTTCTCCGAAAATACTGAACCGATCGATTTCAAATTTGGGGTTTCTAAATGAATCAAGATTGTTGAATAGAAGGCCCGATCCAGGTACGATTGCACACATGATTTGCGAGTTATCGCCCTTTTCAGAAAAAGTGGCTTTCTGGCGTTTAAAGGCGTAATATTTACCTAAACCACTCCATTTTTTGGACATAGATAGCATGAATACGGACTCTCAACTAAGTGAATTTTGGAGGTTGTCGCTTTTATACTTTTGGCGTAAGCCGTACCTGATGAAAGTGCTGGTGAACACACTTTAGATCTCAAAATCGCTCCTACTATACATAGATAATGAGCCTGGGGTGCCACAAAAAATATACAAAAAAATTAGAAAAATTCACTGCAGCCGTTATCGTCAGTTGACCCGAAAATTTGTACTCACAGCACATTTCCTCTACAAGCCACACGCCTCACAAACATCGAAGAAGAGACGCACGCGCACTGACGTAAAGTAAGTGCGTCATGTTTGATTGACGTGATGCTGTTTTTTCTTGGGGGTGTCTCGCCACTTTCTTTCCGAATTCCTCTGTTTGGAGACGTGGTGTATTTTACTTCTACTATGTCGCCATCTTCGTGCAATCGCAGAGAAGACACGGGATACAACAGAATACAACTCCAATACTTTATGAACAGAATATGCACGGAGAACAAATTCATGAAAGAAGAAGAACCCAGAACGCTGTGCAGGGCTGCTTACGTACTGAACAGGTCAGATCCATCGCAGAAAAGGCACGCGCGCACAGACGCAAAAGGCAGTATCAGCGTCATTTTTCCGACGTCATGTTTGATTGACGTGATACTGGCATTTCTTGGGGATGTGTCGCCACTTTTTGGACGTTCTCTATGTGTAGACGGGGAAAGCGGGAGTTTCATTGATGTCGGTGTGCTTTGTTTTTCCCACCGACTCTCACTCAATAGCATAGTAGAGTGAGAGAACACCACATAGGTCTCAATGGAGCACAAACGCGGCTCGCGCGAGTCTGTGTGTGTGTGTGTGCGTGTGCGCTTGCGTGCGTGCGTGTGAGTGTGTGCGCGCGCGCGTGTGTATGTCTGACATAACACATAGTTAGAAAACGTTCGCCGCGCAGACTTGTCTGTTAAACATATTGGGTCGGTATTAATTCGATCTTTACACTGCGCACGCAGCAGCAACACTTCAATTTTCATGGGCCTGCTTTCATTGCAAGAACTGTATCAAAGTTATTACGCCAAATGTATTATGCGTCATTCCAGTGAGCAAAAACGTCATAGATTTCAAAGAATACAACTTGACGTCTCTCTTCCAAAAACAAGATTGGTGTGACAGCCCGGTCAGTTGTTTCCATTCAGAGAGAGAGAGAGTGTGTGTGTGTGTGTGTGTGTGTGTGTGTGTGTGTGTGTGTGTGTGTGTGTGGATACATGGCATTACAAAAGAACGACCGTGACGATAGCAGGTGATCAAATGGAAACAACATATTGGGCTGGTGGCCATCTTGTTTTTTAAATGTGCTTGTGTTTTGGTCTGTTCCTTTATTGTTGTTCTTGTGTTATCGTTCTAGTGAACCAGTATTACTGTAGTATAAGACAAGAGGGAAGACAGGACGCCACGCCTGTCTCTTTATATCCTTGAAAAATAAAGTTTCATGTCATATCTCTCTCTCTCTCCCTCTCTCTCCCTCCGAGGCCCTCTCTCTCTCTCTCTCTCCGAGGCTCTCTCTGCTAACTAACAAACACATAATAATTTCTCACGGTTCTCACTAATCATTGGAGAACGAGTGTGGATGTGTGTAGGTGTGCGTGTGTGTATGTGTGTGTACTGATATTTAGTGATCATGCATTTTGTATGTTTTATTAGTGTAGCAAGGACAGATAGTAAGAGAGACCTGTGCGTCTATTATCTCATCCTTGAAAAATAAAGTTTCAGTCAGTCAGTCAGTCAGTCTCTCTCTCTCTCTCTCTTCCCCCAAACACACACACACACACACACACACACACACACACACACACACACACCGCAAGTTTTTCTGAAGGGTTTACTGATGACCATGAAGTAACAATCAGCCCCGATCGTCATCAAAATGCGCCGACGAGCCGAGAGTTCCGTTGAAAAGACAGAAACAGAATATTCTGATTCACTTAATGTATACCGTGTGTCCAACTTGACCAAGAAAATACCGCTGTTGTAGTGATTTCTTTTCGCCAAAGTACACACGTTTGCATTTGATACCGAAGAGAGGTCGCCCAATGCAGTCTGGCCAAATGTACAAATAGCACAGGGTAACCCGACTGGAAAGAGACAACGACCCTGTCTGAATTCCGCCAATCGCTGTGCGAAGTTGTGTATAGTGTGAAATGATAGTGCGAAGCTGTATATAATGTTGAATTGAGCCTGGTCTGGCCCTACCCGTCAGGTCAGGAACAGATGAGTCAGGCGAGTCGACGTGTATACCTTTTAGCAAATTCCGCACATGTGGGGACATTTTGCTGGCACGTTGCTGTACCGGCAGTAAGACTGCGGCCATTGGCCCCCGCAGTTCCAAGCATCATTCGGACAGCTCACTGAAATTTACATTCATCCTTAAGGTTAGGTCGGGTGACCAACTACTATTCAATATTCATACAGAAATACTTTTATATGATAGCTTTGGTCGTTTATGTCGAGTATATCATTTTCGCTTGATAACACAACCCGGTAGAATCTAGTTTAAATAATTATTGTCCAAAGTGATTTTAAGCAAACCAGAGGGTGGGGGTGGGGGATTGGGGGTGCTCAGAAATAAGCATGAAATATGTCAGAAATAAACTGTTTGCAGAATGAATTTCGTATTGTGTGGAAATTGACTGCTTTATAATCCTAATGTATCAAATAGCAGGCTTGTCACACAGTTATAATCTTTCTTCTTTCTTTTACATCCATGTGGCTTTCTCTTTCTGTTGTCTTCCCCTCGCCCCCTCCCCTTTTCCTTCTTCCTTCTCTTGTTGTATTGGGAAAAAAATACACACACAACCTACGTTCCCCGATCCCTGGCCCGCCCAATCACACACACACACACACACACACACACACACACACACACACACACACACACACACACACACATCATATTTCATTTATGTCTGCATGGATTTCATGGGAGTGTTGGACGTTCATTATATTCGTGCTTGTCGTGGAACCATTAATTGCCTGATTTTCGGATATAGGGCCGAAAGAGAAAAAGAATAAAAAAAACTTGGGCTACTCATGCGCGGTACGAAATGTGTTCAGAATTGAAGAACGTCCTTTGATGAAGGATGTGGGTGTACTGTGTGATGTGCTGTCTCTATCTGGTTGGACACCCACCTACAGGTATCCCCTGAGTACAGATCCCTGCAGGCGCAAGTACAGGTTTTGTAGTTGAGGGTTCCACCGTTCTGACACACCTTGTCCCCACATTCTGTATGCAACAGTGATTCAAACATCCTATTCAATATACTGCATCATGATGAGTATGATAATGATGATGATGATGACGACGACGACGATTATAAGGAGAAGAAGAACGAGAATATGAACAATGTGGATTACATAGAAACATTACCGAACTGTTTGACTCAAAGCGCCGCGGGCTGGACCAAACACTACTTCTAATCACTACTACTATCTTATGTACTACTACCTCTCCTACCACTGCTACTACCTAAAACAACAATCAAGTGGATTACATAGGAACATTACCCAGCTGTTTGGCTCATAGCACCGTGAACCGGCTGAACCAAACACTACTACGACTACAACTGCTGCTGTCAACAGTTATGCGGATTACATTCCCACATTGCCAAACTGCTTGCCTCAAAGCGCCGCAAACTGTACCAAACACGTGAATCGCGTGCATTCAGTTCTCTCGAGCACTGGACATCACTGAGCACATTACAATCAGATTACAATCAAGTGGGGGCGAAGTATTCAAATCATTTGTAATTCAAAATTGCAGTATCCTCGCCAGGCACAATCAGAAAGAAATACATGTAAGTTACTAACGGTGTGGACAAATGCCGCACATGTAGGGGCAAGATCCGGGCACGTTGCTGTACTTGGTGCAGTAAGATGGCGGCCACTGGTTGTCGGGACCACACACCCACGAGTCCGTGTCTGGGCAGGACACTGGAACAAAGTTATCACCCAAGAAGTTCTGCACACCGAGCAGCAGATGGATTTCATGCCGGTATAACACGGCAAACGTACCCCAACGAGGAATTGACTACAAGGAAAGATAACCAATGAAACTTTTACTCCGGAGTAACTGCCCTTTCTGTGTGTCTATTGTTGTTGGTGGTGGTTTTGTTGTTCTTGTTGTTGTTGGTATTTTGTCGTTGTTGTTGTTTTGTTTTCTTTGGTTGTTTTGGGGGGTTTTGTGTTGTTTTTGTTTTTTTGTTTTTTTTTGGGGGGGGTTGTTGTTGTTGGGTTTTTTTGTTGTTTTTTTTTTTTTGGGGGGGGGGGGGTTGGTGGGGGGGGGGGGAGGGGGTTGTGTGTTGTTTGTTGGTTTTCTTTCTTTGTTTTTGGTATCACCATGACAAACAATCCCCAAAACTACTAAAGAATTACACTGTATAAGAATTCATTATCCGAAAGGCATCTTACATGTTTCGCAGGTTTCTCCGGTGTACAGCGATTGGCAGTTGCACTTGCACGTGGTTTTGTCCAGCGTTCCCCCGTTTTGACACCTCTTGCCCCCACACACTATTTAGTACACACGAAAGTAATCTCTCGTTTATATAAGTGAACGCTTCCACACAAATTAACAAATTGCAACATTTTATCAACTAGATGGCGTCAGCGTGGTGGTATATTCACTCGACCAAAATACCAAGGGATAGGAGTAGGGACAATATTAAAGGAAAACCTCTATACTATCAAGTACAAGGGACACAATCCTGAATATTGACGAGTGCCGTAGGTTTAACCTTCCGCGTTATTCAATACTCTGTTGCCCTCTCTCTCTCTCTCCCCCCCCCCCACCCATCCCCCCTCCCCCCCCCCCTCCACACACAATCTACCCTTAATCAAAACGAAAGAAAAACCAAGTCGTACCTTCTGATTGGCACGTGTCTCCTTCAAAGTCAGCGGTACAGGTACATTGACAGGTCAGGTAGTTCATGGTGCCGCCATTGTAGCACATCTTGTCTCCACACTCTACACACACACACACACACACACACACACACACACACACACACACACACACACACATCAAATACATGAATATGGCCCCTACAACGGTCATCACCGGCTACCACCGTCACTAGATCTAACGACATGTTTCTTCTGGGGTTTTTTTGTGTTTTTTGTTTGTTGTTGTGGTTTCTTGGTTTTATTTTTTGTTTTGTTTTTTGGTCTTTTTGTTTGTTTGTTGATTTTTTTTTTTTTTTTTTTTTTGGGGGGGGGTGTTTGTTGCTGTTGTTGTTTATTTTTGTTGTTTATGTTTGTTTGTTTGTTTGTTTGTTATGTTTTGTTGTTGTTGTTGTTGTTGTTTTTTTTGGGGGGGGGCGGTGGTTGGGGTTTCAGTTTTTTGGTTGTGGGTCAAAAGCTGATCTGAGACTTGAATATGTCTTCGTTCAAAATCAAGAAAACAAACTGAACCAAGGCACACTTTCCGACGAGAACATCAAGCAGTTTCCTGCCTGAACAGACATGACAATTGAGCTTATGTTTTTAGATCTTCACATGAGCAAAAGAAAAGATACGGAAACTAACCATGGTCACAAATGTCGCACATGTAGGGAGTACTTCAGGTTGCTGAACCTCCTGCAGTATTCCGGCGGCCACTTGTTGCCGGGACCACACACCCACGAGTCTCGAGCAGGACACGTCACTATCACACACACACACACACACACACACACACACACACACACACACACACACACACACACAGAAGACTTTATTCTCTTATTGTACATGTAGACTGTGACAGAATACCATATGCGCAAAAAAGAGAAAAAAGTGATAAACTGGTTACCACTATGCGTCGGCTTGCAATGAAAGTATAAGGCCGTTCTTAACCGGGCAGACTTTTGGTTCGCGAACTAGGTTCGGAGAGTACGGCGAACTAGGTTCGCGCACGTTGTTTCTTAACCGACCAAATACTTGTGCGGAAACCCTGGTTCGAAAGGTTCGGCGAACTAGGTTCGAGGACTGCATAGCGTGTCGTGGGAACCCTCGCGATCCTGCGCTCTGATTGGTTGCTCGGGGAGAGCTGTTGTGCGCATGTACAAACTTGAGGAAAATGGCGGACGGCATCGCGGCTATCGACTCACTTCACATTTCCCTCTCTTGCGCTCTTTTTCTCTTATCTCCTCTTCCTCGGCTTCCAAGAGTTCACTCAAAACGATAACTACCGCAAATGCCTGGTCGTCTCGATCCGAGGCTACGAAGGCGGCCATTTTGGTTGTTTACGATTGTCTCAACTTCCGAGTCCGCCTTGTTCGGGCGATGACGTATGCATATCATTAACGGTCGGTTAAGAAAGAGAACTAGTCCGGCCGAACCTCTGGAACTATGTACGTGTGTGCGCTTGCCCTGTTCGTATACAATACACAGTTCGCCGAACAAGTTCGCCGGACTGGTGGTTCGCCCGGTTAAGAACGGCCTATACATAGCCAAATAACAGCGAGCACGCGCGCGCACGCACACACACACACAGACACACACACACAGACACACACACACACACACACACACACACCGTGCACACACACACACGTATTCATACCCTGCGTCCGTCTACAGGGGCACAAAATCATTGATATACTATGACAAACAATCAACAAAACTACTAAAGAATTAATTTGTACCAGAAGGCATCTTACATATTTCGCAGGTTTCTCCGGAGTACAGCGGCGATTGGCAGTTGCACGTGCAAGTGGTTTTGTCCAGCGTTCCGCCATTTTGACACCTCTTGCCCCCACACACTATTTAGTACACACGAAAGTCATCTCTCGTTTATGTAAGTTCACATTTCCATACACATTAACAAACTGCAATACTTTATCTACCAGATGCCGTCAGCAGGGTGGTATAATACTTTATACCACTCTACCACTATTACAAGTCATGGTATAAAATCCATAATTCACCACATGTGGTATAAACATTGTACCCATGACAACCACGCGTGAATTTTATGGCTGTACCTAAAGGCCATGTCACACGAGAGGGCAAAAACACTTGAAAACATTGTTTTCAGATGTTTGGCTGCTAAACAGTGTGTTTTGTCGTGTGACATACTTCACAACAATGTTTTCAAAACACTGTTTCGATCGTGTTTTCAGTTTTAGAGCCTGCCCTAAAATCCGCAAAACATGTTTTGTGTTTCAACCAATGAAAGCCGCCGTGCGGAGTGTCAAGTGACACCTTCCCGTATCCGCTCAGTCAACATGTATGTTTAAGGAAAAGAGACATCGACTTTACCCAGAAACCCCATCCAGAGGTATTTCATACGCATTGAAGTTCTACATACAAGAAAAGGGTGTCTAGTAAGGTAGGAATGTCTTGACCGTAGCAGGGAAACTTGTTTTCAGCGTGACATCGCCTTAAAGAGTGAACAGGTATTACCCCTAGCAGTGTTCCAGCAGTGTGTTCTGGTGAAAGGATTTGCGTCACAATATGACGCGAAAAGGGACTAAAGAATAATTTACGTCACGACATGACGTAGTTCGACTTCGTACGGAAATGGGGACGAAGGAGCTTTGCCAGTCGCTTGACGTGGAATTGTTGATCTTTTGCTGCGTGTTATCAACGAGCGGTCGTGTTTGTGACAAGCGTAAGCCTAGTTCCAGTTCTCTACTAAGACGGAGGCTTCGAAACGGAAAAGCTGACTTCTCAAAGCCTATGGACAAAGCGAGGTAAAGCACCTCAGTCAGTGATGTCGCGTGAAGCATTTGGATTGCCGATGTCAGCTTTCAAATCAAAGACTTGAAATGCAGGTAGGGACGTGGTATAAATAATTTTCCCAATTCGGTGCCCCCGATTACGTAAAATACACCACACTCGTTTGTTGATTTCGACCGTAAAACTGCTCGTTAAAACTCGCAGTTTTACGGTCGAAATCAACAAACTCGTGTGGTGTATTTTCCGTAATCGGGGGCACCTCATTGTGAAAACTCTATATATATTCACTCGACCAAAATACGCAGGGACAAGAGTAATGACTACTGAACATCTCTAAACCACCGAGTACAAGGGACACAATCCTTCCCGCATTCAGATATCGCCCTTGAACACACACACACACACACACACACACACACACACACACACACACACACACAACCACACACACACACAACACACACACACACACACACACACACACACACACACACACACACACGCTATCTTTTAAGGAAAAAAGGATTACAGAAAAACTATGTTGTGACAGCTCGTACCTGCTGTTTGGCACGTGTCTCCTTCAAAGTAAAATGTACAGGCACATTGACAGGTCTGGATGTTCAAAGTGCCGCCATTGTAGCACATCTTGCCTCCACAGTCTGCAGACACACGCGCGCGCGCGCGCGCACACACACACACACACACACACACACACACACACACACACACACACACACACACACACACACACACACACTATTAGAAAACTCTACACAACTTTCAAGAAAGCTGTGCGGGCTACACACTGGGTGCAAAGAGTGGAAGAGGTCTCGCCCTTCCCCTGTGATTTTGAAACAGGTGATGTTCTACCGGAAGTGGAAGGGGGTGGGGGAGTTGTCTCACCGCAAAGCTTGCCGGATTCGTCACATTTCTTGGGGCAGGCCGAACAGCTGGCGGTTGAGTTTTGGTACGGCTTCGTGGTGCTGTATTGTCTGAAAACAAGAGGACCAACAGCAACTGACTGAAACTCTTTGTTTGTTGGTTTGTTTTTGTTTCTGTTGGTTTTTTGGGGTGGTTGTTTTGTTTGGTTTTTCTTGTTTAATTGTTATTGTTATCGTATTTGTGGATGTCGTTTAGCGTTTTTGTGAGTTTATTGTCTGCGTTTGCTTGTTTGCCGTTTGACTGGTTGGTTTGCTATTATTGTTGTTTGTTGTTGTGTTTTGCGAGTCAGGCAAATAACAAGAACTACAACTTCAGGTTATTTGACAGTATCAGATCCTTGCTCTTGGTGTTTCTGCTTTTGTTTTGTTTGTTTTGGTTCTTGTTTGTTTGTTTTTGGTTTGTTTTTGTTTTTTTGTTTTTTGTTGTTGTCTTTTGTTGTTGTTGGTTGTTTTTGTTTGTTTGTTGTTGTTGTTGTTGTTGTTTTTTTTACTATGCTTTGCATCCATGTTAAATGGTGGTCAGTTACATACCCGTAGGCGTAGTTACAGAAGTAGTATTTAGTGTACGGGTAGCCCGTGCAATCTGCCTGACCACATCCAATGCGCTGTGTACGAGCCGTTACCACCTGAGCAAAAACAAGAACTAATATGTCACACTTAGAATTACAAACTGACGATGCTACATTACGAACATAGGTGATAATCTGCAGAGACGCCACTACCCTCACTTTGATGTGGTGGACATATATTCGGCCGGGGAACTAACTGGCGCACTTTTAGTAATACCATGGTGCTCGAGCTTCTCTGTGGTTATATAGGCTACGTAACACAAATGCAGATCTGGAGGAAAACGCTATATATTTCTATTACACATAACGTTGCAGATGACACCCTAGAAATGCTTTAAAATTCACCAAAAAAAATCATAAAAATCAGGCAGCCATAGACTCATGTGTAGAGTAAATTTCAACAAATTACAATATTCCGGTTTTTGGCACTATTGGCAGCGACCACATACCCCCTCATTCCACGGTCGTCTGCTGGCTCCTGTGCCAGCCGCGCATGAATACAAATAGTCCACAAGCCACCCTCATTTTTCCCTAATTTTACTATTACCTGGCACGAAACTTGTTTACAAAGCCAACAAAAAGCACCAGATTGCCTCTTTTTTTTTAATTCTGCACACAAATTTTTAAAGGGGCAAAGATTTTCTACTATATTTAGCCAAGTCGTTACTACATGACCCGGAAGCTAATACCGGTCTGTAACCTGTTAAATGGCACAGTCATTTTGCGGAGCGAGAGGGTTGTGAGTGGCTCTGCACCACATAGTGGAACTTCTTCCCCTTTCGCTAACACCCGGCAGACAGCGACACAAACTGCACGCCGGTTTCCCCCCTGATCTCATCTCTGCCACAGTTCATAATCACTACGCGCAAGAAGGTCGATCCGTCCCCATCGGTGCACTGCGAGCGTGACTCGTAAGCAGCCGAAACCTCTGCGCCGCGCGAAACACGAGAAGCAACCGAACTGGGACCGAAGCATTCCGCAAAGTAGTTCCTGGGAAACGTGACTGAGCCTCGTTTGATTATCGTCGGTTTACTTGTACATCATTAGTGTGTTGTTCACACATTTCATACATATCTGTTACAACAGGCATGGTAAAGGAGACCGGGAGATAAATGACACCTTTCCGTCAAATTTCCAAACTGTGGCTGAGACTAGATGGTGACGTCACGGTCGAAGCGAGCTGTGTGATACTGGCGCTACCGGAGAGTGGTGTATGCTGTTGTTTCCTGCAGCTATGCCGAAACAAACATACAAACAGACAAGAGAACACACACACACACACACACACACACACACACACACACACACACACACACGTGTGCGTACCTGAGTGTAGTGCCCAACCACACCGCCGGTCGAACCAGTGCCGTACTCGAAATTGTTCACCTCGTTGTACCAGCCCATCACCGCTCCAGCGTAGGTGGAGTAGCCGAAAGCACCGTTCTGACCCACGTAAATGCCTGGCAGAGCTGGTGACGTAAATGACAATTCAAGACACACGTACAACAATAGCGGGCGAGTATTTAACTGTCTCATTCGGTCTCTCAAAGTTCGGTCGACCGTTTCTGAGAGCCCTAACTGCCGGCAAAGCGTGCTTTCTCTCCTTTCAGAATGTTCATCGATCTATCATCTGATTTTATGAAACCCTGTCGCACCATTTAGGTCAGAAAATGTGTACCATGTGCAGGCGCGCATGTGTGTGTGTGTGTGTGTGTGTGTGTGTCTGTCAATCTGTCGGGGGGGGGGGGGGGCTGGTTGGTTGTTTAAGGGTCTGTTTCCACCACACACGTGTGATACCAAAGACGGGGCAACGAGAAAAAAAGTCAGCCCAACTGTTTAACGCCAAATGGGTTTCGAAATCACGACCCAATCACTGGAATTCCAACGCTCAACTTCTCGCTCCTCGGCTATTCCGGCTCCCCGTGTGTGTGTGTGTGTGTGTGTGTGTGTGTGTGTGTGTGTGTGTGTGTGTGTTCTTACAAGGAGCACTTCTAACTTTGTCGTGGCCCACAATGCACTGGCGGGCCCACTTAGCGGCTACAAGCGCCAGATCATCGTCCCAGATCTGCAAGCAGAAGACAGCACCGTGCGATTTACTTCATAAAAACAGATCACTGTTATACACCCACAATATACAACCTGCCCACAACCACACGTACAGTTGGCAACACATGTGATACATACATTAACATATATAATACACATATTTATTTTTAAAAAATACATTACCCAGCAGTGGCATTGTTATGCTCAGCTGGTATAGTTCGCCCGTTAGGGGGTGCAAATGTATACCAGTCAACTGATCCCGTCGATGCTTCGCACAAAGTAAAGTCGTAGAACGAAGCCAGCGGCCACGTGACTTCACCTCGCCAGACCCTGGAGTACATTTGCACCCCCTCCCGCGTTGCGGGGATACAGTCGCGCCCCGTTAGTGGACGATTGAAGTTTATTAAATTTTGCCCCTCCTGCGCATGACTGGTATACATTTGCACCCTCTAACGGGCGAACTATACCACTGAGCCATAGTTATCCTATGCAACAGCAATTGCAATACAGTATTCCTATTTCGCCCGTCATACCGTCGCATACTGTTATCAAATGGAGCGGGTGTGAATTTAGAATGTGATTAATGTGTGATAATCTTAAATAGCTATTTTAGATTATAACTGCCTTTATACCAAGACTGTTTTTTGTGATCTTTAATTCATAGAAATCTCTATTTTAACTGTAGTGTTTGTTATGTATTATCTTATGTGTATTTCTTTGATGTGTATTATTGTTTTGTTTGCCCACCACATTCAAATTTCCCTCTGGGATAATATTGATTGATTGATTGATTGATTGATTGATTGATTGATTGATTGATTGATTGATTGATTGATTGATTGGTTTCCATGGATGGGAGAGATGTGCTCTGCAATCGGAATTCGAACTGACCACTTTCGCCATGTCTGCAGCCAGGGGTTCCACTCCCGCGCGCAGATTGTTGTGTTGCTCGACCAGGGCGTCCTTTGTGGCTTGGTCCAACGGCACATCTGTCCCCACGTCCACCATACACATGGTGTGTTTCGGGCTTATGGACGCCCAATTCTGGTCACACTGTCATCACAAGTTGAGACCGCATGTTCAGCTGATACAAAACTGACCACTGGAGCATGAAAATGGTCGTAGATGGATAGTTAACGCATTTGGTACTCCGGCTCCCAGAGAGAGAGAGAGAGAGAGAGAACGAACGAACGAACGAACTTTATTATACAACGGAAAAGAGTTGGCCACACATTGGTCAGTTTTCAATCAGCCGTTTCTACACAAAAAGGCACTTCAAAATGACTAGAGGAAAGACTATAAAAGGTAGAAAACAAAATATTTGCAATATAAGAACACACACACACACACACACACACACACACACACACACACACACACACACACACACACACACACACATGCCTACGCTGTTTAGAGGGTATAAAATGAGAGAGAGAGAGAGATTTTTTATTTCCCAACAGGGACTGGGAGAGACAGATCGGCAAGCAGGCAGACTGACAGATAGAGCAAAATATACAGCAACACGATCATTTGAATTTCACACACAAAAATGACGAAATCTGTCTCACGTTCGGATCGTATGTAATGTTGCGCGTCTCATCCGAACGTCTCACAACAACCGTTTCCCCTGGAGATAAAAATTCAATGAGTGTAAATGTCATGGAAACAAACACCGAGGTGGCACTCAGTAATATACATTGGACGGCTGTTGTGGTTGTTGTTGTTGGTGGTGGTGTTGTCGTTGTCGTCGTCGTTGCTGTTGTCGTCGTTGTTGTCGTTGTTCAGTGTTGCTGTGTTTTTGTTTTCGTTTCTGTTATTCCTTTTAGAGGTTTAAAAATGCTAATAAAAAAAAAAAATCCTTGTCATACTCGTTTTCGTTGAACTAGTCTTTCTAGCTTACGCGGCGTAAAGCCCTATATAACGAACTCCTTTTCGCTGTCCCCCTGCTTGTCAACCGGCTTTACTAGGTTTTACATACAGAGATTTCTGTCGTGGAACAGTTGCTTTTGTCACTGCGCCTGTACGCTCGAAATTGTCTAGTTTACAGGTGAGTAGAGCTCCGAAGTCAACACACTGATGTTTGATGCAAAAACGAGAAACACTCAGCCAGATGGTTGAGTGTGGTAACCACCCTTCCCAGTGCTGTAACCAACATTCCCAGTCCAGACTTCCTACCCCTGGCTGCCATGACAAACACCATTAAAAAAAACGCTCTGGCGCACGGGTTTTTAAAGAGTGCAGCTCCTTGCCCCTGGAACAACTTGCCAGCTCACCTCAAGTCAGGTTCTGCGTCAGTCATGACCTTCAAGCGGAACCTCAAGACGCATCTTCTCTCTCTCTCTCTCTCTCTCTCTGAAGGACGTTAAACTCCCAAACACCCACCCACCCTCACGATTTGAAAATTAGGGCCTTAACACAACGTTGTTGATAACGTTTTACTTCAGAGGTTAATCCATTTTACTTATTTCAAAGGATACCATGCTGACTGGTTCTGCATCTGTAGCAAGCATCACAAAAGGGATGTCACAAAATATATTACATTCCCCAAACAAATAAAAACAATAGCGAAAACCCAGCAAAACGGGTAGTATTCACGGTATATGTGTACAAATGTTCTGTTGCCTGTAAACTTAAGCGTCCCACTTTTCGGGACGGGGCATGAATGGGTGAAGCTATCTTGACCATCTTTAGCATACCTGACGAGTCATTCTGCCCGAAAGCTGCTGTACAACACAACAGGACCAAGATGACGTAATGATGCATTTCGTCAACGCTGTATCTGGAACAAAGCCTGCCGGAAAACACAGAAGAATTGTTTAATGCAATATCAAGAAAACATTTTCTGAGTCGTGATGAAGGCAGTAAAAGCTGAAATAACATCATCAGACGTTATGTTGTCTTTATTCCATAATAAATGCTGTATTTTTTTTCATGGGGATGCCCAGATCTCTCATTATGATAGCCTTCTATCTGTCCTTTCTTACGGAACAAAGTGTCATGTGCAGTGCAAAAATGGCACTTTTCTGCTTTCTTTACATCTGTGATTCTTAGTCCTGACAACGGCAGTCCGACAAAGCCGAAATCAGTATCACCATCCAGCGTTAGGTTTCTTTTTGCTTAGGATGCCCAGATCTTTCTGTCACGTTTTTTTTTTTTTTTTTTTTGCTGCCACAACTCTTTGCCGACTCCAGTGGTGTTCCTCCCTGGTAATGGGTGGAATCCACGGAGGGCTCGGAAGCTGGGGCAATTTTTATTATGCATGATGATGGAGATGAGGATGATGGTAGGATGGTGCTATGGAGGTCCATGTGGTTTGGGACTGCGGGACAGGGCCGCATTCCACGCTTCTGTCACGTTCTTAACGAACAAAGCGCGGTGTGCTGTGTAAAATAGCAGCTTGCCTACCAGGTAAAACAACTTTCCTGTCCAATTTCAAACAGCGAATACACAAGAGAATGGTGGTAGACAGCCTTACCTATCTCACTCTCGTCTGCAGACCAGAAAAACAGCCAGCCAGTCCCCTCACCCAAAATGGTGGACGAATGTATATCGTGCTGACCACACACATATATATACATACAGTATACCACATTTAATAAGTGGCTAGGTAAGCATTATGGCCATTTTCGACGCATGGCTGGAGTCTGGTGCCCATTTGTTCGTGGTGAACTGTGTATGACACGTGAACACTCTTTGATACTCATCATATGTTCAGGTTGATCGTACCCTGTGTTATGGCCTTTGCGCCTCCGTGCATAGTGAAACCTCATCATAAAGCTGACTAAATTATTATCTTCGTCGCGGACAACCTTAAGTGTTTCTGCAACATCAGCACTGATGCACAGCTGTCACACCCGTTAATGCCTATAAACAGCCATTGAAGTTAGGTTCAAGCCATTTCGTGATTGTGCTGAAATGGGAATTGTGCGGTGTAGTGGAACACTGCTGGACATTTTGAGACATGGTGGAGATAGCGAAGTGGCGTATTCTGTCGCTAAAGCGATATAAACTACAGTAAGGTTTTGAACATTAGTTGGGTAGAGATCGATCAGTAACACAAAATTTGAATTATACAGCCTGTGTGTTTTATACTTTCCCTGCTCGCAGCGGATGGGAAACGTACGTGATACTGAAATAAGAAAATAAATAAATAAATAAAGTCTTCACAGAGAGGTATCACCGATTAAGCAAAATACACCACACCAACTGCGAGTTTTAATGAACAAATTTTCGGTGGAAATCGTCAGACACTTCTGTCCGTACCTGAATGTTCTTGATTGGACAGCTTACGTCATCGACATTCGAACTGATTCGCACGTAATCTTTGACTGAGATTTTTTTCCCCTGTACGCATGTGCTAGGAGCATGAGCACTGTAAAAAATGTCATTATTCCACGTGTGATCGATTACGGATTTTTTAAAACATGGCCTGCTAATAGAGGTATGGAAGTATAAAATACAATAAACATACTGTACGTTCGGAGATCACCGCTCTAGACTGACTGAGATATTTCACAAAATTGTTGTATCAGCTTTCATTTCGTTTACCTGTTTATACGTGAAGCAGAACGAAATAATGTGCCAAGATGGGAAGTCTTGCTCACGTCAAAGATGTATGATAACTACTCCATTTCGCCCCCCCCCCCCCCCCCTTCCCAAAGGGGAGCCGGGATAGCCGAATGGTAGAACGTTGGACTCGCAATGCTCGGGTCGCCTGGAATTCCTAGCTGGGGCCACATAATTTGCTGGCCTTTTCCTTGTTGCTCCGTCTTTGATATCACCCTTACGTGGTGGGCAAGGACGTAAAACTAGGCCTCCCCCCTCCCCCAACCCCCATCCCCCACCCAAACCCCCACCTCCTCCGGCCGCCACTGAAACAAGCAGTTATATATAAAAGGACATTCCATTTCGGAAAAGAAAGCGCTGCCGTCATTTTTTATTTATTTATTTATTTATTTATTTTTGTAAAAGAACCGACACGCCGTGAATGTGATAAGCTCTAAGGTCCTTTTACTTACAATTTAATGATAAAGCTCTTGCGACTTCTTCTAGAAATTGTGTATAAATGTCAGCAAAGACTTTGGTGTACTGTACAAACGATGCTGGCTTTCGGGACTGAAAAAGTCATGCACCTCCGTCTCATATGATAATAGATCGTGCAGTTGTTGAAATCTGTCGGCGCAGAATTTACGTCAACGCGCATACACCATCTTCACAGTAGATAAAGCTGTCACATTGTGGCAGTGATTTTTGAAATCGATGAGATTGTTTTCTCCACCAGAGCTTTACAATGGGAGGTGTCATGTGTGAACGAGCCGTGCTCCATACAGATTGACTGAAAGGGACAATGTCGCACGAAATAAGACCTCTCTCTCTCTCTCACACACACACACACACCACACACACACCGACACAAACCGACACACGCACACACACCGACACACACACACCGACACACACACACCGGCACACACACACACGCCGGCACACACACACATACTTGTGAAGACACGTTATCGTGACCATTGGCTGGACCCTACATTAATGTGACATGACCTCCTAAGTTTACCTTTGGAGCCATTACAACTAAATTTTAACTGAAGCCCGCCTTGGTTGTTTCAACATGATTGCTAACGAATACACTCGCATACACTCAAATTTTGAATAAACATGAAATGGCCCCATCATTGTTCTGACACACACGACACACACCAAGTGTGTAGCTTTGTTTGGACACAGTTTCCGGTATGACCACGTTGTTGTGACCATTGGCTGGACCCTGCATTGATGTGACGTGGCCTCCTAAGTATGCCTTTAAAACCATTCTGACTGAATTTCTATTGAAGTATCACCTGGTTGTCAGAGAACAAGCGGTAATAAATACAACCTCATCCATTCAAGTTTTCAATAAATATTCAATGATTCCATCGTTGTTCTGACATTGCTGGCACACACATTTGAAATACTAAGGCAAGTTTACCAGAGTGCAGTCTGGCCCCACCAAGAGTATGTATCGATGGAGCCTTGGCCGTTCAAAAGTAGACCAAGGTTCAGTTGTTCACGGCCGTGCTTGCCTGTATGTTGTTAGATCCTGTTCATCATCAGGGTTTGAGGACTGCTTGGGCGCCCTAAGGACAATGCACGTGTAAACGCTGGAGAACAGTCTCTGGTCATCTCCGCCTGTCTCTCACTAATGCTCTGAAGCTGAAGGCCAAGCCACATAATTAAGCATTTGTGTTTTGATCCTCATTTTGAAGAATTGCATGACATACCCACCCATGCTAAGAAATCATTGTTCCTCCATGCCCTACCCCATCTTCAGGCGGATGGATTGGATACAGATTTGATTGAACATAACCCGACTTTTACTATTCCATGTTGGACACTGTCATCTGGATACGATTCCCTTCGACCGTACCAAGTTTAAGGAAGATGTCACAAACCCACCTAGGACCTCATCTCCTCACGGACTGGGCTCACATTTTAAAACATGCAACCAAGATGTTGGGTTACTGTATTTCACTGCTGTCAGTGTGATGTATTCTGTACTCACCATGCCCCACATGATGCACTACCATATGCTTTTTTTCCCTGTGTGAAATCAGAGATGCTTACTAAATAATAGATACTGCTGGATGTCAAAGTGACAAATACAGTTGGCCAGCTAAAATGTTATGTCTATCAGTATCACCATCAAGAGGTTTTACTAACTTGATTGCTTTCATAACAGTACATAACAGCAAACTGTCACAGGTTATGTCACATGCAAAAGAAAAAAAAGATGCGCTCAAAGTTCGATGATTTTTATTCATAACACAAATGAGAAATGCACCTCAAACAAATTTAGAATTGCAGCACATTTTTTTTTTAATGTGCATGCGGTTATTGCCCCCACCCCAACCCACCCACCCGCACCCCCTCCAATAAGATTCCAACTGTGTTATTAAACTTTTTTTTTTATCTGAATTCAGTTGTTGTTGTCTTGGGATAGTCAGACCAGCAGCTTTCATTAGAAGCCTTCATTTGACCCCCCCCCCCCCCCCCCCCCCCCCCCCCCCACCCCCCCCCCCCCCCCCCCCCCCCCCCCCCCCCCCCCCTTCACGATAAAAAGCTACCAAATCAAATAAATCATTTTTTTATATTGTATACTGCAAGTATGTACACGTTTTCTGAGAGAACTTAAGAAATTTAAATGTCTTGCACATGGATAATTCAGGAAATATAAACAAACTAAAAGGTGGTGCAAGGAAAATATCCCCCCCCCCCCCCCCCATTTGAAAAGAATACTAAACTAGGTCAAGAAAACAGAACTTTTTTTTTAAAAGTGTGACTGCTTTGATGAGCACACCAGACTTACTCTGAGAATGTGCCCCCACCCACCCCCTAAAAACCAAACAAACAGTAAAACTGCTTCGGGAAACCAGAACATATCTTTGGTAGTGTAACAAAAAAAGTAGAACTTCTTTGTCAAACAATCCAAATTACATTCTTGACAATATGATCAAACTACTGTGGGGTGTGGGGTGTTTGTGTGGAGGGGGAGGGGGCGGCAAATCCTTTAGCCTCCAAATTTTGGCTAAATAAAGAGTAAATTCTGGCCTCTCTTGGCAGAACAATGTGAGAGCAAACTTGCAAAAATGTGCCAAACTAGTTGTCAAACTTCCCTTAAATATATATGCATGACGTTTTCCCTGCTGACCACATGAAAACCAGTCAGAATAGTGCCACATGGCAGCGTGGATATATTTCAACTCTGGTGGACTACAATGAACAGACAGATCCAGGGAGACAGATACCCATCTACAGCATCAGTTAATACTTTATGGTAACTTGTTTGGTATCTCAATCTCCAAAACCAACCAACCAAAACCAAAAACCACAAAAAACATTGAGCTGAGTATGCCAGCCCATTTGATCATCATGACGATTCAACTTGTAACTGCCTGTAAAAGTGTTGACAACCTGAACATGAAACACCTTATTGTATCATCATACTGAGTGAACCTGTAACTGCCCAAACATAAAACAGTCCGGTAACGCACAATTCAGAAGCCTGGTAACAAAGAAAAGAACTGCTTTGGTAGAAAACCAGACTTTGACAGTTAAACAGTAAAAACAAAAAAAGTAAAACTGCTCTGTGAAATAAACCAGAAAACAGGGTCATTCACCTTGACACATTTACTGCCTAGTGTCCCATCCCCAGCAGGCAATGGATAGTGACCTTAAATCAAGCACCCCATCCCCACCCTGCAGGTCCCTCAATGTACCCCCCCCCCCCAAAAAAAAAAAAAAAAAAAAATGAGGGAGAAAAACGGCACTGCCTTCTTAGTTCTAAGAGTTCCTAGTTTCACTTGGCCTTTGCCTGCCGTTTCCCAGCAGTAATTCTGTTTCTGATGTAGTTCTTCACAAGATGCCATGTACGCCCCTCTAGTGCCTTCTCTGCTTCAAGACAGTCGATGATGTCTTTCTTTCCAGGGAGTGTACCTGTCATAATGTATTTTGACAGGTGCCTTTCAACAGCTTGGACCTCTGCCGTCGACCATTTTTGGCGTGGATTGCTTGAACCTAAAAACATAACACAAGAACAAAGAAGACCATGGTGATGATAATAAATTGTGAACACCAGAAACTGGAATTTCTATAGTTACATCTTTTATCAAGCGCTGGTGATAAGCTTAAAGAAAACTAGCTCGCCATCACCTTTTCACCGGAAAAAAAAGCTCAAATGCTTCAAAAGTTAAGTTAAAGACAGACCACACACTTTATATCAAGGTAAAGAGGGATATGGGTTATTTTATGCACCGTTTATGCACCAAAGTACCCATGCTTAACGTTACTCTGTGCATCAAGCTAGCATGCTTACTGTGCACTGTGCAAATAAGAGTGAACTCATCTTTTGTGCACTATGATAGTCTTCGTCTGAATTTTCATGCGTTTCAGATTCCCCCCCATTACCCTCACCCCCAAATGGGACTTACGGGCAAGAAAATAGGAATGTAGGAATAGCTCTCTTTGAGACTCTGCGTCACTTACTTTCAACAGTCCTGTTCACTCTGCTGGTCCCAACTGGGGCATGGGAGTGTCTAAGTAACAGTTCTTCATCAGATGAATCTGTAATACAGAAAATGAAGCAATAGGGGTTAGCACAGACTACAAAGAATCTATTTGAGTCGCTTTATAACTCGCATGCAATAAGCAGAACAAATGGAAAGTATTGTGAGGATAATCCTTTTATGAGGGACACAGACAAAATACCAACTCTGAGAAAGATAACTGTCAGTTCCTATCCATCAAACTTATGTACACACTACACACACACAGAGAGAGAGAGAGACTTACTGTCTTCTGAGTCTGTAGCTGGTTGAGTTCTTGATGCATGACAGCTTGCTGCTAAAGCTGGCACTGAAAAAAACATTAATGTGTGTATGAATAGATAGATAGATAGACAGACACACACAGACAGACAGATAGAGAGGAGAGATAAATTCAATGTACGAGGCATATATCTGCCACTAAGTGTGTAAAAGACAGGAGGACAGAGGGGGTAGGGGTGGAGGAGGAGGAGGAGACAGAGAGAGAGAGAGAGAGAGCTTACTTCCTGCAGAAGAAGGAACTCTTGAAGTTGAGGCAGAACATCTTTTGCCTGATGCTGCAGGCCTGTTAGGATTTTCTGATGAATGTTCCCGTTTCTGAGATTGAGAGAGACAGTGAGACATACATATATCTGACATACTATGTGGTAAAACAAAATACATGCTAATAATGTGTGAAAAATGACTGATCTGAAAACTAGATCTTTATATCATCTAAGCTATGTTAGGAAATTAGACATAAAGACACAGCACTCTCAGAGAGAGAGAGAGAGAGATTATAACACTGGCCACAAATCTGGATACCATACAATTCACAGAGGTGGTTCAGTCCTTTCTACATGTATGTGCCTGATTATCATGTGAAATGTTAGCTTAGGTCATACAAGTCACGTTTGCTTTGTTGACCTAAAAAAAAAAGGGTGTCCATTTCACGGTAAGCAATAATACTGGTCTTACCTGCTTCGTCATCAGTTGTCACAACTTCATCGTCTGCTACTTCCATATCATCAAGGCTGCAATGCTGATGATCTTGCAGTTTGCCTTTCTCCAGTGCGAGCAGTAACTTTGACACTTTGGCCAGCTGCATTGTATCTAATGGAAGACGGTAGACCTCACGATGAATACGCACATCATGACCCATGTGTTGTGCAAGGATGTCCAACTCATTGTCCTTGAGACTGACAAGTTTGTGACAGTGTTGCAACTTGCTTGCGCAGTGATGTTGATGTTATCAGCTGTGGTTCCACAAGGTGCGCTGAACCTACAAACTTGCGCAGGACATCCGATCCCCTTAAGTGACCTTCAGACTGAAAGTAGGGACAGGCAAACACAAACTTATTCAGTGGACTAATTCCTGCAGCCTCCCTCTTTTCCACAAGCAGGTCTAAAGCTGCCTTAAGTTTCCAGCAAGAAGAATCGGTAAAAGTCTACCCCGTTTGCCAAAAATCTCAATTCTTGACAGCCTCTTGCAAAGCTAATTCTCAAAGTCACTTAGCGACTCCAAGACATCAGAATCATGGGTTGGTTGCTGATTCAGATCTTCCAGCTTGAGTTTTGATGCCTCTCCTGATCTCCGGTTGAACAGTATGATCTGAGTCAATGTGACTTCAGAAAGGCTGTTCCAGGCTTCCTTGATTTCTTTACTTTCAATGGCTTTTTGCAGGTTTTCACTTGACTCACTAGCTAGGTTGTTTAACTCTTTGACGACGAAGCACAATTTCTAACACGCGATTTCCTAAAGGAAATCGCGTGTTAGAAATTGTGCTTCGTCGTCAAAGAGTTAAATGGGTGGCCAGTGTGGGCAACGTCTTTTGTAAGAGGGATTCGTTTCACTCCTTGGCTCTTCTTCAGGTGTGTGAGGGATCTACTGCATGTGCTGAGATCTCCTCATTCCAACGCATCTGATGCAGTTTTAGGTAGCCCCTGACGTCTTCCACCAGCTGCTCGTCCTTGTTTTCTATTCCTTCCGCTTCCAGCATTTCGGCACATGTTTTTAGAGAGTGTCCAAGTTTGCTGGCCAAAGATGGTGTCTTAAAGATGTACTCATTCTCACAGTAGCCAGCAACCTGCTTTGTTGATTCAACAATGGCACCGAACATGCCAGGCTTCAGGAAGTCCTTGAGTGTGCCATTTGGAAGTCTTGAAACTTCTCGCAGTTTTAAGAGCAGGCGTGCTAGCTCTCTAACCTTGTTTCTAATGTGACCGAATCGGTCTTTGTCAAACCCATGCCTTTTAACTTGACGTTTTGCGAGGGCTCTGATAAGCCGATCATTCTTTGCAACAATGCTGATATGATCACCATGCATGGTATGCAGAAATGAGAGGAAACGCTCAGAGTCCTGCTCTTCACCATCTACAGGCAGCAAGAGCTTACCCCGTCTTGCTAATTCCCTGCGTGGGCCATGTTCTCTCTGTGCCTCTGCACATTTATGTCTATAGAGGTCTTTTTTCTGAAACAACCCGAAACAGTTGGGGCAAGTAACGAAGTTGTCAATGTCTACTGTACAGTCCTGTCTCTTTCTTCGTTTCACTACCATTGTTCCTTCCTTGTTCCGCAGAACACCTATGTTGTGCTGGTGGTCCCCTGCATTCCGAAGCTTGGCTAATTCTCTCTTTTTCTCATCACCTTTCCTAGCATTTAGGTATGGAACCAATGCCTTTTTTCCTCCATGCTGACTTCCCAAATGACGAGAAAGCCGAGACTGTGGCTTGTGACAAAATAAGCAGACGTGTTTCTGAGGTTTTGGTACAGTTCTTTCACCAACAGTTATTGTTTCACTATAGGTAAGACCCTTGATGTCACTGTGTTTACCATCTTCACAAGCAGGAACTGCATGTGCACAGTTTTCACCAGCAGGGTCTGTGCAAGCATCATCTGCTGATACACGCGCAGCGACTAGCATAGGGTATGATACGCTGGCTTCTGAATCACTGCTGCTGCTGTCTGGCACATAGGTGGGATCACCATCCGCGTCCTGCAATTCATTAAATAAGGTTCATTTACAGATCTATATGATACATGTAATTAGCTTATACAAGTATATTTGACGGAATTTATTTCATGGTCATCTGTCATGCCACCCACAAGCACTATCTCTCAAATGTTAATCTTATTAAGATACCCATCTATTGAATGCATTTATGAACCTAGTGGAATTGGTGTATTCACAAGTCATTTCAGCGTAAAAGTACATGTAATAATGCATCATTGCATGTGCTACCCATCAAGTGGGATAACATGAAATGATGAACTGATAAATCTGCCATGTCTGTGGAAACTTGCATGCACATTGTGAACTGTAAAACTGTGACAGACTGATTCAGCTCATCAAGTGTTTTGTAATTTTCCAATTTAAAACACCGCAAATAACAGATGAGTCAACAACAACAAACACATGAACTTTTGGGAGAAGAAATGAAGAGGCAGGATCCTTACATCATAGTCATACATAGTTTAACAGGCTGAGCAGTACTGGTATACACACTAATTCTGTAGTTTGCTGAATGCTAATAAATATCAGTCATACCAAATATATGATGCCATCCCCCCCCCCCCCCCCCCCAAGTCCTACACAATCCCACCATTCACCCTCTGTCATTTGAAGTATTCTTTGCCTTATGAAGCTCTCAGAACTGGCAAACCTTTATTTGAATCAATTTAACCTCAGTTCCCAATCCCTGCGTCATCTTGCAATACACAGCAAACGTTCAGAGTTTTTACAACTTTTTACTGCACTGACCCCAAATTGAAAAACTACGCCAAAACAGCTGATCATAGTCTACAAACCAGGATCATGTGCGCAACAGACAGATCCACAACTTGAAACTGCACCTCTAAGACATCGAATCGCCCGCACACATGAAGTGCATGATAGAATATTACACAGCTGACTTGCCATTCTCTAAAATGTACGTTTAAAATGCCCATCAAAGATAAAATAATGCCGCATGTGTACTTACCATCGCTACATCCGAGTCTGAGGACTTCTCCGTGTTAGCCGCCATACTTGTGACAAGGGCAGACAAATCACGTTGTGACGTAAGAGACCCGAATGAAATTCTACAGTCGCTGTTCTGACCGCCAAAGTAGAACCAAAGATCTTGGAAACATACTTTCACACTCGCCCGCATGACACAGATCTCATTGTTGGGACCCGACCAATGAGACACTTTCCTTTCGTCACATGATGTATTTAGGGGCGGGAAATCCGAAAATCAACCCATCCCGTTGTCTTGACGTCAAAACAACGGGGTGCGTCAAAACAATGCGGGTCCATTTTCATGAAATTGTCACAACAACGTGGCCAATACAAACACACACACACACACACACACACACACACACACACACACACCCCCACACACACACACACACACACACACACACACACACAAACCATCACCACCACAACACCAACAACCACCCACCTCACTGAAAAACCGATGGGTTAGACGCCAAAGGCCTGGCGGAAACGATGAGGGGGTGGGTGGGGTGAGTGTTTGGGGGTTTAATGTCCTTTTCTATCACACACGGGTGATATCAAAGACGGGGCAACGATGAAAAAGCCAGCACAAATATTTGGCCCCAGCCGAGGATACGAACTCACGACCCGAGCATTAGAAGTCCAACGCTCTACCATTCGGCCACCCCGGCTCCCCGAAACGATGAGCCTTCATGTGTGATTTGAACTGGGACAGTGTAGGCATATTACGCAGTTTGGTTGGCAGAAAGTTCAAGACATGTGGGCTTAAAAAAACAACAACAAAAACAAACAAACAAACAAACAAACAAACAAAAATCTATTAATAAAACTGAAGGACTCGTATACAACTCGTAGACCACGACTTTGTAACGCGGGAAAACAACCCCCTCTCACCCTTGAACATTTTGCAGATAAACGGACGACTGGTTTGTCGGCTGTTAAAGGGTTTAACGTCCTTTTTCCACCACATACGGATGATATGAAAGCCTGGGCGACGAGGAAAAAAAACAGCACTGGCTCCCAGGCACTGAGGATTCGAACCCACGACCCGAGCATTGAAAGTCAGTCCAGCGCTCCACCACTCGGCTATCCCGACCACCCGGCGAGTGGACGAAAATGACCATCTCAGCCGAAGCTCAAAAGGAAAGTTCCTAGACTAGTGCCGAGCTCGTTAGTGGGCTCGTAGGAGCATCATGACAGTCTAAAGGCCGTTCTTAACCGGGCGAACCACCAGTCCGGCGAACTTGTTCGGCGAACTGTGTATTGTATACGAACAGGGCAAGCGCACACACGTACATAGTTCCAGAGGTTCGGCCGGACTAGTTCTCTTTCTTAACCGACCGTTAATGATATGCATACGTCATCGCCCGAACAAGGCGGACTCGGAAGTTGAGACAATCGTAAACAACCAAAATGGCCGCCTTCGTAGATCGAGACGACCAGGCATTTGCGGTAGTTATCGTTTTGAGTGAACTCTTGGAAGCCGAGGAAGAGGAGATAAGAGGAAAAGAGCGCAAGAGAGGGAAATGTGAAGTGAGTCGATAGCCGCGATGCCGTCCGCCATTTTCCTCAAGTTTGTACATGCGCACAACAGCTCTCCCAGAGCAACCAATCAGAGCGCAGGATCGGCAAAAGGATCGCGAGGGTTCCCACGACACGCTATGCAGTCCTCGAACCTAGTTCGCCGAACCTTTCGAACCAGGGTTTCCGCACAAGTATTTGGTCGGTTAAGAAACAACGCGCGAACCTAGTTCGCCGTACTCTCCGAACCTAGTTCGCGAACCAAAAGTCTGCCCGGTTAAGAACGGCCTCAACAGTTACACAGTTACAGCAGTGGGATGACGAGCTCCTCTGGTGTCACGGTCTCACAGCGAGTCATCTGGTCAAGACTGGTCTGACGGTAAGACTGAGGTCCGACATGGCCCTTTTGTTTGCTTTGTTCAAAATGGGACTCGAACCTGACCTCTCGCATTGGTGACATAATTTAAAGTCCTAACCACGAGACCACCGACCACCTTAGTAAGGTTTTTCCTGGCTGTCGGGCTGCTCATCGGGGGTTACTCTCCGGGTTATCCAGCTTTCCTCCCCCAGCAAAATTGCAAAATTGCAAAAAATAAAAATAAAAAGGATAGGTATTGGGTGGCGCTGCACCGCGGCGACGCGCTTCCCCCGGGGAGAAGCAACCCGAATTTCCAGAAAAGGATAATAAAATAACAAAGCAGTAAAGTAGTAGTACTAAGAGATGAATGAAATGTGATGCCTGATACGTTTCATTTTGCCGGCTTCTTTTACACAACTAATGGTCTTCTTCTTGTTGTTGTTGTCGTTGTTGGCTGAACACTCCCGGGGTCATCCTCTTGACAGGATGAGAGGATTTACGTGTTTGTTTGTTTTTTCCACGTGGGCGGCCACACTCCGTCTTCGGGGGGACTTTAAATCTCTGTTGCCAGAGAGTGGTGGTTACGGCATGTACTATGCTAGGAGCTTACCATGTGTGATAACATTTTGATGTAGCCTCACTGGGGAGCCAGGGTGGCCGAATGGTAGAGCGTTGGACTTCTAATGTTCGGGTCATGAGTTCGTATCCCGGCTGGAGCCAAATAATTATTTGTGCTGGCTTTTTCATCGTTGCCCCGTCTTTGATATCACCCGTATGTGGTGGAAAAAGACGTTAAACCCCCAAACACACCCACCCACCCTGGGGAGAGTTGGGCTTTCAATGCTCGGGTCGTGAGTTCGATTCCCGGCTGGGGCCACATATTTGTACTGGCCTTTTCTCGCAGCGGTGTCTTTGGTATCACCCCTTATGTGGTGGAAAAGGACGTTAAACTCCAATACACCCACCCACCCACTGTTCTGGCCAGAATCAACAATGACAAAAGCCTTCGCGAGATGCGAAATAAACGGCTTTTTCTTTTCTTATTAGTGATTTGGGGCGGTCGGTGGTCTAGTGGTTAAGAGACTTGTCACCAATGCGAGAGGTCAGGGGTTCGAGCCCCACTCGGGGCAAAGACTTTTTCCTTCTCGTATGTGGCACCGTTCATTCGGGCCGATCGTCGGGGGTTCTCTCCGGGTACTCCGGCTTCCTCCCCCTCTGCTTTGGAAATGTTCAGCCCACCAAGTTTGAAAAATAAATGCATATCTAAATTCCGAACTTTCAATAGCTGAGCTGACCCTTCGCACCACGTGATTGTAATACGTTTATGTCCTGTGTGTGTGTGAGAGAATGCGTGTGATTCACGTGAGCGTGCGTGTTGGGTTTAGCTCGCGGCGCTTTGAGCCAAAATATTTGGGATAAAGCGCCTATTATTATTATTATTATTATTATTTATAAATTATTGCACACGTATTGTTATATCTTGCTTCTCCCCCCCCCCCCCCCCCCCCCCGCCCCCTCTTCCCGCCCCTCTTCTCAGCGGTCAGCAATTCCTAACGTACATTTTTTTTTTGAATAAGTAGCCACAGATGTTGCAGATGTTGTTGTCGGGAAAGAACAAACAAACACAAAAAACATTCTTCTGTCTGCCGTTGCTATACAGTCAAACCTGTGTAAGGCGGTCACCCAAGGGACTGGGCCAAACTGACCATCTTAGACAGGGTGACCGGGTTATCCAGGGTGGCATGTCAACAGCTAGCATGTCAGGGGATCCTCTGGGGTGACCAGGTTAGACAGTGGTATGGCTTATACAGGTGACCGCCTTGGCAGGTTCGACTGTAGTACTGCATTATGCATTGTTGACTTGACACTAAGAACGTGACTAAGAACAGTGTGTTTTGCAAAGTTCTACGAGGAATGGCGTCACATATAAAAACTTCTAATCATTTTTTTTTTACGAGCAAAAGGTTACGTCAGCACTCTAGATGAAGTCAGTCAGGGAAAAAAGGCATTAAAGTGCTGAAGAAGAAAGAAAAAACGAACAGCAAAGGACAAAGAAACATGCAGGTAGAAAAAAGTCGCTTGCGTGCGTGCGTGCGTGCGTGCGTGTGTGTGTGTGTGTGTGTGTGTGTGCGTGCGTGCGTGCGTGCGTGCGTGCGTGCGTGCGTGTGTGTGTGTGTGTGTGTGTGTGTGTGTGTGTGTGTGTGTGTGTGTGTGTGTGTGTGTGTGTGTGTGTGTGTGTGTTCGTTTGACGTTTGACGTTTACATAAGATATTGAAGTTAACCATCTCCACATCAAGGATCACACTGCTTCCGCCCTTTAAAACACAGTGCACCTCCGGGCTGTTTGCACATTCTCTGACAGGCTATAAGGTTCATTAGGGACAAGAGAACTCGCCTGGCTGAACCAGCCTTTATGTCAGATTACGCTTCAAATTCACTCGATCTGTTTAAATCCTTGTAGATCGACAAACTTCCTGCAGTCTGCTTCTTGAGTAGCTGTGCGAAACTTCTTCTTTGCTATTTTCTTTCTTTCTTTCTGTTTTCCACCAGCTTAACCTTTCGTGTCCGCTATGCCCAGACAAAACACTCTGGAAGTCGCTCCCTGTTTTTAGATAACAAGCCTTCTCTTTTTTATGACGAGGCAGTGAAAATCAACATCAAACAGCTTTTCCTGGTCTCTAGGCAACATCGACAGAGAACGTGTTTTGTTTTGTTTTGTTGTTTATTTTAAATCTTATTTCTGAAAGCGGCTCGTTGTGTGTAAAAGGACAAGCAAGAAGGGTGCCTCTCTCTCTCTCTCTTTGTAAAATGACAGTAAAAATGCACTTTTTAGCTTTGAGCCTCAGGGGCGTGCGTGCGTGCACTGTTCATATGATACAGACGTACTATTACCGTGGGATTAGCGCGGTAAGAGGAGCACAGATCTCTGTATATAGTTTGTTTAATCAGTTCCTCCAATGAAAAGTCCAGACAAGTCCTAGAATGTTAGCAAAGGACTATAGATTTTGCTGGCAATTTTTCGATACAAAAGAATGCAGCTTTCCGTGGGATTAGCGCGGTAATCAAATCCCAGTCCGCCGTAGAGGTTTGCTTAATGTCAAAACATGGCCTAGCATGTTAGTAAATGACGACAGATTTTGCTGGCAACTGCTTAATAAGAATAATAATGATAATACATCATACTTATAAGGCGCCCGTCTCTGAAGGACAGACTCAGAGCGCACACACCCACCCACCCACACACACGCACGCACGCACCCACACATCCACACATGAACATGGACAGAGGGTCCCTGTTATCAATGGAAAGCTTGACGGAACAGGTATGTTTTGAGTTGTGATTTAAAGGCTGACTGTGTGGGGACATCACGGAGGGCAGAAGGCAGCGAGTTCCAGATTGTCGGGGCGAGGTAGCTGAACGCGCGTTCACCGGTAGTTTTCATATTCCGCAGAGGAACTTTGAGAAGTTTTTCATCAGAGGATCGCAGTCTGCGGGAGGGCTGATAAGTAGAGAGTGCAGCTGACAGATACTGAGGTAAGGATCCGGTAAAATGACGGTAAGCAAGGACGGCAAGTTTGTATTGGCAGCGGAACTTAACCGGCAACCAGTGGAGGTATCTTAGCAGGGGTGTCACATGCTCACCGTTACGCTTTTCAAGCATGAGACGAGCTGCATTGTTCTGGACTCTCTGCAGACGGGAAAGTTGCTCGGCGGATAGCCCGGCAAGCACAGAGTTAACAGTAGTCCAGTTTGGATATAACAAAGGCATGGACTAATCTTGTAGCCGCACCCTCTGACAGGAACGGACGGAGCAAAGAGATCCTACGGATTTCTAGATACGCTGCGCGACAGACACTACTGATCTGGTCATGCATGGAGAGGGTCTGATCAATCTTGACTCCAAGATACCTCACAGAGTGTTGGAACTGAACAAGAGATCCACTCATACGCTTGGCACAAAAGAATACAGTTAGACGAATCGCTTAACAATAACTGATAAAAGTGACTTACACTGGTCTTTGTTCAGCAAGAACGTCCTTTCGACAATGGTTTGAAGTTATGTAGGTTGATATAGTTAGACATAGGGTCACCTTAGGTTCAGGCTCGCGTTTGGCACACGCAATATTCATGTCTCCGATCGTTCATTCATAAAGCTGCTATAGGAATCTTGTATTTGTGTGTTGCCTATTTTGTATTAAGGGATTGTGGTGGTAACAGTCTACAACAGGCATTTGAAGGTTCTCGCGAAACGATTTTTTCGTTGTTGCGTTTTTGTGGGCTCCGCAAATGACGATAGCCCTTATCAATTGGATCACACTGCTGAATGGCGATTTGCATCGGGTAAAAGCTGACGCGGCCAATGCGGCATTGGTGAATATTTGAAAACATCCGCAGCTCATTTCATTACGTTCACCAACGTGTGTGCGTGTGGAGGAGGGGGGGGGGAGAGAGAGGATGATGTAACGTACACATGGCTTTCGCATGTGTTGCTGCTCGCTGCGATAATCACCGCTACGTTAAAAGCAGACTGTTGTGCACCAAAAGCTTGCATAACTGACATCCGTCTTCTTTTCATGTTTTTTTCCAGCTACTCGACAGTTTACACTTCTAGGCGAGACAAACCCGTTCCTGACTTCAGACCCAGCTGCGCCGATACAAAACCGTTCCTGACTGCAGACCGGCCCCAGCCGCACAGTCACGCTTTACCATGAAAACCGCCTTCTTCAAGTTCTTGTTGTGGACGCCCTGTGCGGTCGTCTGCGTCGCCACGTTCTCGTTTGAAACAGCTCGCTTCGAACGTGCGTCTTACTGCAGGTCAGTCTCAGAAATACTACCACTACTACTACTACTACTACTACCACCACCAACACTACTACTACCACTACAACTACCACTTCTACTACTGCTACTACTTACTACTACCACCACCACTACTAATACCACTGCTACTATTACCGCTACTATTACTACTACTACTACTACCACTACTACTGCTACTGCTACTGCTACTACTACTACTAAGTGCATTAGTATGTATGTGGTTTATCCTCTCAAACAGAGGGGAGCCGAGATAGTCGAATGGTAGAATGTTGGACTTTCAATGCTCGAGTTCGAATCCCGGCTGGGGCAAAGTATGTGTGCAGGCCTTTTTTCACGTTGGCCCGTCTTTGATATTACGTGGTGGAAAAGGACGTTAAACTCCCAAACACCCACTCACCGTTCCTCAAACAGGGGTCAAATGCACTTTAAGCAACCGTGAAAAGTCAAGGAAAATAAGGGAAGATTCATTTTCATCGTCTCAGTGATGGACGCTCTACAACAGAAGCTTGTAACAACCAGCCATCAAGCTGGTTGAAAATATGATTTTTTATTTTCGTGTTAAATCACTGAATCATTTGTGGTATTCCTTTTATTGTGCTTGGCATATAGGGCTGCTGAGCCTGAAACTAGTGTCAGAACGGTAACTCCCTCAAACAGTTCTGGCCCAAATCAGTTGATAAGTAAATAGAACTTACATGATTAGTTCTCGTGGTTTACGGCGAAAGACTAACCCCTCGATGGTTCGTTTGTTTGAGATTGAAACGAGATTGAAACGAACCATCGAGGGGTTAGTCTTTCGCCGTAAATCACGAGAACTAATCATGTAAGCTGTTTATACCACGAGCATTTTCTTTTCTCTTCGAAAATCCAATCTATTGATCCAAGCGCTCATTTTTGGCAGACCATTTTACATAGACCATTTCCACCGACACCGAGAAAAGAAGTAGTTCCATTCAAAGCCACTGTGTGCTGTCTTGTTTTACGAGTTAGACGAACAACATTAAATGTGAAGATGACACTATTGCAACAAATTGCCATCTCAGTAAATTCAACAATGAAAGAATAATTTCAAAGTTTACTATCTGCGTGGCAAGATTCAAGTTCATGTTTCGGTGTAGAAGTGGCTGCTAGCGTAAGCCTCCGTAGCGAAAGGGGGCAAAAAGTGTACGCGCCGGCAGATTCGAACACATTTGACATGTATTGCGGCGAAGTGTCGGTCATGAAAGCGTCAAGTTTCGTTTGGTACACATCGTGAAGGCCATATCTTCCTATTTTCTTCACGGTAGGCAGAAAAACAGTAGTTCGTCTGCTAGTGTATTGCCTTGTAAAATTGTGTTCTGCTTTACGTCTGCTAGGTTCAGTCTCGTGTGCTCGACTCGTCTCCTTGGAGGCGTTCTGTGGCGATGTTGGTGGCTATATGTCTTGTTTACACGTTTCCAGGTAGAGTTGGGTGTATTGTTTTATTGTTTTGCTGTTCTTTGCGTTGTCTTTCCAAATGCAGTCAACGTCACCTCATTTTTCATCCATCTTCAGCGTTTTTAGCAGGTCAGAAATCTCCATTTCAAGGCCGCTGACCGATGACGGAACTGGAGTGTGTTTTTTTGAACTCGTAAACCACTGAGTGGGTTATAGAAAGCCGTACCCACACTTTCGCTCTCTGTTTCCTTACTATTTTCGGACGTAAAGCACTTATAGTTAACTCACTGAAAGTTTGCACTGGCGAGTGGTGTAAAATACTGGTCCTCACTCCCTAACCTTGCCTCATTTGAAGGCTTCTGTGGTCTGCAGCGGCCGAGCCTTGAAAGCGACTTACGCGTACCACTCGAAGACAAGCCGCAGTTCAATCGAGTGCACGCTGCTTTGTCGCATGGACAGCCGATGCAAGTCTGTTGTCTTCCACCAGGGCGAGAGGCTGTGTCACCTCAGCGAGGACGTGGCCAGGCAAGACTGTTCCAACATGGTGGCGGCGCCACCGGGCGTGAAGCATTACCAACGAGCGGTAATCCTTTTCTCTTCTTTCTTAATCTTTCAGTCCACACAGATCTAGTAAGGGGGGGGGGGGGGGTCTGTTTGTAAATGAGGAGGGGGGGGGGTCTGTTTGTAAATGAAGTAATGAGTCAGGCTCTTCTGAAGGACTGGGTCTGAAGAGGTTCAGGCAGGGCGTTCCACAGAGTTGGAGCAGTATTTCTGAAGAAAGAAAAAAAATCTAGCACCAGAACGCTTCTTGTTGATGTTGTCGGTATTGTCACCGTAGCTGGGAATGGCAAGGCTGGACTGATTGGAGAAGCGAAGAGATCTGCAGGAAGTTCCAGTGTGCTACCCTTTACCCATAACGAATTGTTGTGTCTGTGCGCTGAAAAGTAGAACTCAGATTTATCGGTTATTTTAGATATTATTTGTGTATTTATTTAGTTAGTTGTTTGTTGGTTTTTTTCAGGCATATTGCAATAACGGAGGAACCGTAGCTCAGCACGGGAAGTGTCTCTGCCCTGCTCCTTTCTGTGGGCCTTTGTGTGACCAGCTGATGGAGGGTAACATAGCAGCTAGCAGCTGCCCATTGAAAAATTGTAGTTCGCTACAAATAATAAAAAACAACAACAGAGTTTAAAAGAAAACAGTAAAGCTGTTTAGTTGTACGTTTAAACCGTTCTGAAGATTTCTGTGTGCGGCGTGTCATTGTTGTTGTTGTTGCTGCCTAAGGGATAGCACGCAAATTTGATTTTTGTTCTTTTTTTTAATTCAGTTTCGTCATCTATTTATTTATTATTTGTGTCTGAGTCCGTTTGATAAACACAGATCCACAGCACAGTATTCGAGTTTCTGCTGCATCCGAACGATCTGTAATACGATTTGTGTGTGTGTGTGTGTGTGTGTGTGTGTGTGTGTGTGTGTGTGTGTGTGTGTGTGTGTGTGTGTGTGTGTGTGTGTGTGCGCGTGCGTGTGTGTGTGTTTTCCCCTAGACTGCCAAGATGTTGCCGACTGTGGTGGTTTCACGGAGAAAGCTGTGTACCTCATCAAGCCCGCTCTCTCGCCCGAGCCCTTCCCTGTCTTCTGTGTGCTCCGTCTGCGCCGCACCTACGTTCTGAGACGCCTTACTGCGGCAACGGATTTCAACAGAACGTGGGCCGAGTATCGGGATGGCTTCGGCAAGCCGGAGCACGACCACTGGCTCGGCCTGAGAAGGCTTCGTGAGCTGACTAACAGCAGGACCTACACGCTGCGCTTCATATTTAAGGCACGCAACGGCTCGCAGGCTATAGCCAGCTACGACAATTTCGTGCTGGGAGACGAAGCCGTCGACTTCTCATTCACATGTGTCCTACAGTATAGCACTCTGCTTGAGGACTGCCTTACGCCGCTGCTGGGAGCAGGGTTCAGCACCCGCGACCAAGACAACGATGGCGATGCGGACGTCGACTGCGCGAAGTTGCACGGAGCGGGGTGGTGGTTCAAAGGGAAAAACTGCTCTCAGATCTGTAGCCCCCTCGGTCCGATGCTGAAGCCCGCGAGCGGCAGAAGGTTGGGTGTGCCAGATGAGGCGTTCTGGCAATTAAGTAAGCACGCTGATGACCCAGGCTCTGACCTCGTACCCTTCATAGTCACTGCTTATTTGATACACTGAAGGAACAGAAGTGTGTCAGGTTTATTGCCAGCGGCATACGTTTCTTTATTTCTTTGTTAGTTCATTATAAACAGGTGTACATATCTGAGTGTGTAATTAGCCAAACCGGCTACAAACACACTGCCCCAACCACTTCCCCCAACACACACACACACACACACACACCGTGCCACACACACACACACACACACACCTAGGATTGATTCTGCGTTGAGTGTTCTAACGGGGTCAGCCTGTTTTAGTTCTCACACTGACGCACGACGCACACACGAATCAGCCCTGTCTCCAACCAAGCCAGATTTGGTACCTATGGTGTGTACCGTTCATGAACTGACGAAATCACACTGACACAGACAGGCTATAGAGGTGACTTTAGAACAAAAATGGCTTTCGATGCACCACTGCCGTAGGAACTGCGTTTCGTTCAAATTCTTTTAAGCGCTGTGATCAAGTTACACGTCATGATTTTTTTTTTTTTTTTTTTTGTGGTCTGCCAGTGAACAGAGGCTATATGCGTATATAATTATATAATATAGCCGAAGCGTAATTATTTCGTTCCACCAATCGAATCCGTTGGTGCTTTTGAAGTTTATCAAACGCTTTGTCGTGGCTAACATCGCACGGTAAGTGCACGTCAGTGGTTGCCAGCCTGTCGTCGTCAGGCAAAATATGACTTAACTGTGCAACAGAACACTGATGAACATGAACAGAAATAAAGACTGTGGGTACATAATCATTACAAGATGGCCTGTAGATTCCGCACGCACTTAGACTATGATCATCAGTAATAATTATTGTGCGAGATAGATTTGTTGTGATAGATGTGATGTGTGCTTTTTAACTGGATTTTTGCATAGGGAAGCCGGAGGGGGTGGCCGGGTTGGGGTGGGTGGATGGGTGTTTGGGAGTTTAACGTCCTTTTCCACCACATAAGGGCCGGGTTGGGAGAAGGGGTGAAAAGAGAGAGAGAGAGATAGAGTAAAAGAGCGAGAGAGAGAGAGTATTATTTATTAAATATCAAAGTTTTGTTGTTGTTGTTTTTTTGCACCGGGCAAACCAGTGCAACAGGTGATTTTATTGACGTATAATCTTAATTCCTTTTTGCATTTTGTTGTGAGCTGTGAGACAAAAGATTCCAAATTTTCAACCGTAGCACCTGCTATTTAATGGACAATAAAGCAAATTGAATTTAAAGGTCACAATTTCACGGAAGTAGAAAGTCCATCTTACTCTCAACTGCAAAATCAGTAAAGTAAGAGATAAGGACCGCGCTACTCCATACTGAGATAGTGAGAAGCAATTTATGAACATCACGCCTGTCTTGTGTCGATTTGTTTTGCAGTGTTGCTAGTTCATGACTGTGGTGCGTCACTAAGACTAAGTTGCAATAAAATTCCTACGTGTTCAAGTAAGGTGTTAATTTTCGTTATTTTTACTTTTTGGGGGATAGGCACACAGAAATACATATATATACATAGTCATACCAAAGACATTACATTGTAATGTCTTTGGTCATACTCATGAGTGGACATCATACATCAGTAACTGTAAACGCACGTGACAATGGTATGCACTTTTATTAGGTACAGTATACAGTTATGACAGAACAGTAGGTGTTAATTTGTTGTTGTCGCTGTTGTTTGCTGTGCCCACACGGAAGTGCGGGGGGGGGGGGGGGGGGAACTGTCTGGGCAGTCATCAGTCCTACCCATACCATCGCACATCCACTTATCACAGTAGCGAGGGAATGACGACTGTCCCTACTTCGCCAACAACCGTGACCTGGTTTGTCAATGATCTTGTTTGTTTGATATTCTGTTTCAAGTGCCTGCGGTGGTCCTGATACGCCATGTTAAGATGGATATCACTAATGAAAATAGACATATATACCCTCAAGGCTGTCTTGTCACAATATAACTTGACCACACACACACAGTCACACACACACACACACACACACACACACACCCACACACAATTCTTTTCATAACATTCATTTATTTTCGGATTCAACATAAAATGTCGCATAACCCGCATAAGGTCGCCAAGAAAATGCTGATACTTCGTTTCCGTGTGTGTGTGTGTGTGTGTGTGTGTGTGTGTGAGAGAGAGAGAGAGAGAGAGAGAGAGAGAGACGACACGTTAGGCCGATGAGAGCAAAAAAGGCTACTTTCTCTTTTGTCCTTTGCAACGTTTCTTAGTTCTTTGTCCCGATGTCTTGCTCGCAGGACTAGGGGCACTGACACTGGCCGGAGATTTGCTCGGCTCAGAGGAATAACCTAATCGGCCGTAGGGATTTCGTTGGTGCATTGCAGAATGGGCCTGGAGCTGGTGCGAATGCAGGAACGCTGCCGGGCATTGGGGGCACCTGTGAAGTTCTTCCACAGGATGACTTTTGTAATGTTCCTTCAGATCAGTCAGATATCGGAACACAGCGTCGCACTCCGAACACTTGAATGGGTTTTTGCCAGGGTGCGTTCGGGAGTGGGCTTTCAGTTCGTAGGAAAACTCGAAGGTCGACGTACACTCCGAGCATTTATGCGGTCTGTCTCCTGCGTGAGTCCGGCTGTGTATCTTCAACCCGAACGACGTCGTGAATGATGCAGAGCACTGAGAGCACTTGTGTTCTTTTTCAACGGGATGTATTTCGCTGTGCCATTCCAGCTGTCTGTGGGTTCTGAAAGCCATCTTGCATGAGTGGCACCGGTACGGTTTTTCCCCTGTATGAATCGCGCGGTGAAACTTGAGGCTCGCATGGGTTATGAAGAAAAGCGGGCAGTCATCACACTGGTATTTCTTCCCCGTGTATGCGTGTTTCTTGGTGTGGTTCTCAAGCGTCATCGCCCTCTTGAACGCCAGCGGGCATTGTGTACATCGGAAAGGTTTCAATTTTTCTAACTTGTGAGCTTTGTAATGAGTCTTTCTCTGCTGCCAGGTTCTGAAGGCCAAAGGACACTCTGTGCATTTGTACGGTGTTTCTCCCGTGTGAACTGTTCTGTGGAATTTCAAACCATGCGCATTGGCAAACGATTTGGGGCAGTCGGGACATTTATAAGACTGTTCTTCCGACCGTGCTTTGCTGCCTGTCTCCTGTCTGCGTTTTGGTTTGTCTGCGAAAGTCGGACATTTTGAGCGGAGCGAGTAACCTGTTCTTCTGCCCGCACGACCATTTTTAGTCAGAACCTTGACGCCGTTTGGCGACTTGGTCGACGATCTTGTGGATCTTGGTGTGGTCTGATCATGTTTGTCGTGTCCACGTGGTTTAGACTCACCGGATTTCTTTGCAGCTGTGTGACGTCCATTCTCAACAGCTGTACTGTCTGCCGCGTAAACATTCCGATACATTAAAACCGGGTGCACAGGTTTTGACTCGTTATGCAATTCCCCGTCCTCTTGCTCCAGTGCGGCAGCACCAGCACTTGAGGTGTCTATAGCTAATGCAGGCTGCACTGTCTTTTTCTCAAATTCAGGTGCGCAAGTTTCTGCCAAACCAGTCTTTCTGTCCAATTCCAGGTCTGAGGAAGCTGTAACATTCCACCAAGCATCATCCTGCATGGACTCCGTCTTCACATACACTACACTGACGTCTGTATCTGGGCCGTTACTGCTACTTGTGCCCAGATGCTGTTCGTCCATAACCGTGTCAGTTTCATTGTGATTCTCAGTAAGCACACTTTCTTCCTTCATCCGTCTCTTGCCCGTTGCCATGATGCTGTGGTAAATTACCATGTCCAGATTAGCGGCAGGGAGCACAAATCAATTATGACGATTTCAGTTGGATTCAGTTCCATGGCATTTGTCAGTTCGGCCGCCCAGGCTAGGTCACCTCATCAGCGACTCGACGGCACAAGCATTTCACAAAGATGCGCCGGAGGCAGCGGCAAATCACAGTCTGTCAGCCGTCATTGAACTGAACTGCAATACAAATTAACATAGCATTACACGTTATGGTCAATCACTCAATGTGGTAAACTGAATCGATCCTTCTCTCCTTTTAGTTGTGAGTTCATATTGCTACCGACAGATCTCACACGCAATGCCAGGTACAGGCTAAGCATGGTCTGACAGATGGGCTGGGGTCACTGACTAGTGAGTGGCAGGGGGTGCACTGGGACTTTACCGCATGTCAGACAGTCAGTGTAGTGAGTAGCCGCGCAAGCACTGACCGTCACCGACCATGCTGACCACTCTGGCTGGACTCGAGAACTGCCCGCAATCGATGAAGTGAACTGAACCGGCTCAGTGAACTCATTGACAGTGTGTGTGTGTGTGTGTGTGTGTCAGTGTGTGTGTGCCGGTGTGTGTGTGTGTGTGTGTGTGTGTGTGCCGCGGTGTGTGCCAGTGTGCCCCGCGGTGTCAGTGTGGCACGGGGTGTGTGCAGTGTGGCACGGGGTGTGTGTGTGTGTGTGTGCCAGTTCGAGCCGGTCAGTGTGTCGGCGTGTGTCCGTGTCAGTGTGTCACGGTCAGTCAGTCAGTGTGTCAGTGTCACTGAGCCGGGTCACTGACTGACGTCAGTGCATGTGCCGGTGTGGTGTGTGTTGCTAACTCAAAATTAAGATTCAACAAAGCTAGTGTTCTGCAAACAGGAAGGATACAACATGCGAGCAAGGGGATAATGCACACTATCATCATACACCGGGCTAAATTACGTCAATCTGCGCCGGACCCGGCTTGTCAGTGACAGCCTCGGAGTACGCCGGCCCGGCGGCGGCATCACCGATCGAGTCCCGGCTGCCGCAATAACTTTGAACTACATGAACAAGACACTGCGTGTGAACTCTGGCAGAAGAACTTACGTTTATATATCCTTATCTTTGAATGAGAAATAAAAAGAACTATATAAAATTGAAGACTGAGTGCCTGTGCCATGAACAAGAAACTGCATACATGTACTTCGGTTCTATTCGGTTGTTTCCGTGAAAAGATCAAGGGAGAGAATCATCTTGCCAACCTGTGATTATGTCCCTTGCAATGTTCTGCGAGCTTCTCCGTATTCCGACTATTTCTGCGCTAATATGAGACCCTGCATATTACCTATACCTTGTGATAAGCATAAACGTAATTCGCGTGTATCAAAATATGAACCATTTCGATCAGTTTTTACAGAAACAACGAAAAAGCAAATCATTACCGCTTACGAGGCAACCTCTCCAATGCACCAATGGAAGCTTTCCAAAACTGACCAATGAAATGTCGTCTTTATTCTCCAGCTATCCAATCAAAAAGCTCACAATTTGTCCAATGAAAGCTCGTACTTTTTGTCCAATCAGAAATTACCTGTTTTGTGATGTCATAGACGGAAATATTCATGACCACAGTGCGTTGCGAATTTTGCGGCAAATTGTGAACGCAGTTCCACGAATACGGTCGTGTTTTTGCAAAGTAAGTGAAAGTTTCAAACTGAGACTGTGTCAGATGAGTGTATAGATTTGCTTACAATAGTCTGAGTATGTTCTTTAATTCGTCAGTAATCAGGTTTCTATAATCTTTGACGGAATTGCGAGATGTACTGTCACTGTCATTTGTGAATAGCCGCCATTTTTGGCTGTGGCGGCGGAACTCCCTTTTTGATAAAATAGTCTTTGTTGATAATGTCTACATTCACGCCACGACCACAGTGTTCACGCACCTAATCGCACTTCTGCTTGTACTGAGTTAACGTCAGTTTTAATTGTATTCAGCCTAACCGCAATATGTTTTCGGCGATGCTTTGTTTTTCACTTCTATAAATAGGGTCGTATCGACGTCTGGGCATGCCCAGTACGTCATCAGTCACGGCTGACCGTCGGTAGACATCAACAATTTTGTTTGATTGTTTAAATTCAAGCTGTTCATTTTCACGAGATTGTCCACCATCCAAAGGAAATAAATTCAGTGTTACGGATATATACTCGATTGTTTGCAAGTGGTATACGTCAACTTCTGAACTGAAGTCGTGTGGAGCAGGTAGTGGGATTTCCCTTTGGCACAGATTACACAATGTGTTTCATTTCACGCAACACGAATTTGCAGAAATGATGTTCTCGATTGTGTACCTTTACTGAAGTTAGGAATTCTCAGTAATATTTACACCTTCTTAGTTCTATAGTGCAGTTTTTCAGGTAAGCTTAAGGATCAGGTATACTACAACTAGATACTTTGCTCAGCAGACACTAACTTTACATTGCGTTCTTTTGCAGAATGGCACGTACAAAACAGACAGCCCGTAAGTCCACTGGAGGTAAAGCTCCAAGGAAGCAGCTTGCCACCAAGGCGGCACGAAAGAGTGCTCCTTCAACGGGTGGCGTGAAGAAACCTCATCGTTACAGGCCTGGTACAGTGGCTCTCCGTGAGATCAGAAGGTATCAGAAATCCACTGAGCTCCTGATCCGCAAGCTCCCATTCCAGCGCCTTGTGCGTGAAATTGCTCAGGACTTCAAGACAGATCTGCGGTTCCAGAGTGCTGCAATTGGTGCCCTTCAGGTGCGTGATGGAATTGAATCCTGGACAAATTACTCTCCCAAAAAGTCCAGGACCGACTTTCAGTTTTGTTTTATTGTGGTCATAGTAATGCTGTTTAATCAAATAAGCTCCATAGCTGCTTTGTCAACATATTTATGAATAATTCAGCATAATAGATGTGCAAAAGAAGCAAGCTCACAGATCATGCGCCATAGCAGACTAGTTGTGGCATTGCTGGGGGGGGGGGGGGGTGTCACCTTCATGTAGTGAGTTGAATTTGGGGGTATTGTGAATACCACTACTATTTTTGAGCTACTAAATAAGTGTTACTGTATGTTCTTGTGTCTTGACAGACTTCTATTTACGGACAAAATTACCTGTAGTGCTCAGAATGCTAACAACTTTGTTTTCATGTGTCTTAAATTGTGCTTCTATTGGTTTGCAGGAGGCCAGTGAGGCCTACCTGGTGGGCTTGTTTGAAGACACCAACCTGTGCGCCATCCACGCCAAGCGTGTCACCATTATGCCCAAGGACATCCAGCTTGCCAGGCGTATTAGAGGCGAACGTGCATAGTGTGTGATCTCAGCTTCCTGACTGTGCATAGTCTCATTTCTTTTCACCATCATGCAGCCCTTTGTCCATATCATCCAAGGCTGCTGATCACCTCAACTCCATCAAATCAATCATAATAGCACACGTACAGAGACAGAGGACCTTTGTCAGGCTGCTAACTCGACAGGCTACTGAACTGTCTTGTATCTGTGTCTGTAGTCTTCATGTGATTAGTGAACACTTTTTTTACTTTTAAGAGTCATTCTTTCTTGATATTTTCCCTTTGTGTCCATTGTTCTCGGGTGGTTAGAAAGTTTGGGTTGGGAAGCTCATGAAATGTGTTAAGTTCATTGCCAGTGGGATTTCATTTGTTTCATATTTATTTCAATGTGACGAACTGATCACTGACCATGATTTCCATCTCAATTCTTGCATTAAAATTCAGGGTTATGAATACTGTATATTTCTATTCTGAGTGACTTTGAAGGTAAACAGAATTTTTATCAGGGAATGGCTAGCTCCATACCTAAAGGCAGCAGTAAATCAAGCGTTACACAAACCTTCGCTTGGTGTCTCTTTGAACAGACTGCTAGGTTTCTTTGACCTTAGACTGGATGTTGTAAGTTGGTGTTGTTTTAAAGTAAAAGGGAAGAAATACAATAAAAAGTGTCCAGTTACTCTGCCCTGTTGTGCTTCTGTGTGTGAGAATATGTGCATTCTTCCTTGCCAAGAAAAAGTTGCGTGCAGTTTGCAAATCAAAGCTTGCCAATACTTGCTTACAACACAAATTTTCTCATTTTCATGATTTTGATAAACACTCCTTCAGCGATCGTCAAATGCGCTCGCTTTCGCTACCAAATTTACCGTCGGGCGAGTGAAAGCTCCGGTAGCGGTAGCCCGAATGGCGAGCAGGAATTCTAAGATGAATCAGAACCTAGCAGCCACTCCTGCTTCCAGAATTTTTTTCGGGCTACCAGTTTTGTTCAGGGCGGTAGCCCGAATGTCTACCATGGCGACGCATTTGACGATCGCTGTTCCTTCAAAGAGAAATTGTGCAACATGGTTGTACAGTGCAATGTGTATGCTGTGCTTTCAGCTGCACAACTAGTCGCTAGTTGATGTGAATTGGCAGCTTGTATCTGGATGTGATCTAGAAACTACACTGCCAGTGCCTGCCTCAGTTTCAGTCTTGCACAAACCTCTGCAGAATCAGTGCACAATCTTATTGATGGCATGACAAATTTACTGAACAACAAAACAGCACACAGTCTGACAGAGGAAAGATGTATTTCTCTACTGGAATAATAAACACTGCATGCATGTCCAAACATACCACACACTGCATGCTTCCACTGATCGCAAAACTCTTGTTTGTCCAGAAATACTGCATTTTACTCTGCTGGATGTTAAAACATTTCCCTGGTCAGCCTGAGCTGCCTACAAATTACAATGTCAAAAAAATACACCAAGTGCAAACAGTTGTATCTGTCAGCCCAGTTTAGAAACAGAAATCCACCTCTGCTGGGAGTGGCCTGCATATTTTCTGTACAGCATGACACCTGATAGTTTGGCTTAGTCCAAAGGCTGACCCAGTACTGCTATGCTAAAAATTACACCAAGCATTTTGAGTCAAACTATTCTTGTATACCATCTAACAATTGCAAATTAGTATGAAATGGAAATCAAAGAGCAGAGAGATCTAACTTTCTAAGGAACTTGCTGATGCAACAGTTACAGTATCTGGAAAACACATTCCTGACACTGGATGTTGAGGTAAGGCATATATTGCATCTTGGGGGGGACAAAAGTGCATATAATTTTTTACAGAACTGCTGAGGAACAGCTCTCCCTCAGAATCCCTGCAAGTCGTTTCTCCACTTCACTTTAAAAGATCGCACCCCAAGACTATAAACATTCATATTTCCATGTGATGTGTGACGTACAAAAGTACAGATGCTGATCTTAACGAAGTGCAATGCAAAGCCATCTATGCTGACTTCAAAACAAATTTGCACATGAGTACCACAGTAAGACCACTTTTTCTGGTAAAGTGAAGGTCACACTAGTCAAAGATCACGTCGGTCTGGTCATTCTATATCACTTCATTGTAGAGATCCCTGTTCCTGTTTAGGTTGCTTGTTTTGCTGGATCTCTGCAAGCCTCCTTTCCAGTTCTGTTGTGTCTTTGCCATACATGCGGTTATAGTCTATTGCTACTTTGAGCTGGTTTTCTTCCATACCCGGCACACGTTCAAACAATGTATAGTTGAGCTCAATGTCAAGGTCGTTTTCTTCTCGAAGAAAGAGAAAGTAAAAGAGGAAGACACCCAAGCTGAGTGCAACACTGATTGGTTGATACCACGGTGCATCCAGTTTTGGAGCTATCTTTGCATTTGTCATGCTCCATGATGCCGCCTTGCTGCCTGTAAAACGAATAGGACCCTCCTCTGAGGTCTCCTTCCGGCCACCTGCACAGCACTGATGACCAACCATGAACTGCCTTGTAAATGTGTGAGTACTGAAACACAAGTTATAACACAGAAATTATGACACAGGCGTACTGGTAAATTATTTGTTTCAAGAGACACCATCAAGAGACACATGGTTGGTGTAACAGAAACCTTGACTTTCTGAAATCATTCACAAGTTACATTGCGGAGTAGAATTACATGTACTTGAAATCTAATGACTAAAGTGTGAACAGGCATTCTCACGTTGTACAAGTAGCAGAGTGTTTCTAACAGCCTTGGCATGGGATATGACGACACAGTTACATGTATTGTAAATAAGTTGGTGTGAGATCATTTTCAATCCTCAAATGTACAGAAAGTCAACCATGAACCACACTTGAAAACAACAACATAACAACAGCAGCATATAAACTATGAATATGTGTATGCACTTCTGTTTTGTTACGCTTCTCTCGGACAAAATAGACAGTTACCATTAGGTCATTCAGACCTCTGCCACCTGTACACATTTATGTTCTTGACAACAACCTATTAGTCAGCTGTAGGGAGACAGGATGAGCCTCACACATGTATGCATGTACTACTACATGTACTTTCATAATGTCCTCACATCATTAGAAGAGAACTCATGAAGAAATTGTAGTCCCAATCATTTACCTGATACGTCCAAGTTTTGGTTGCTTGGAAAGCATGCAACTTTGGGAAGCAATTCGAAGAAGTCCGTTTGATGTCATTATGGCAAACACAGGGCACCTAAGTTCCAAGTCGCACAAACAAGGGCCCTGCGGTCTTTGGCACAAGAGTGAAGCTTTTCACTCAAGGTCAGTCATACATTGCATAAAGCGAAAACCGTCACGAAATAAGCTTGCTAATCTTAGAGACTGATCACACGGAAAGGTGTTATTTGTCTTAAAGTATTATACTTCATTTCATTCACTAAACGGCCATAAACAACCGAAGTCCGAGGAACTACATAAGCAAAGAACGACAACTCTAAAGAACGGAAGTGAAAGTTTACCTTGACCTTCAAAGATGGCGGCAAAGAGAAATACCCCGAAGACTTCTGTTCTTGAGGAGGCTGGTGACAGTTTCCAGCTTCACCACAGCGACATTTGTGTTTGAAATTCAAAGTATTTCCTTCAGCCCCGTAATTTGCCGCTGGTTCAAATCATCCTATTCCTGTTTCGCTTTTGGTTCAAATGATTTTTCGATTCGCTTCAAGTGTTGCAAGTTTATGTACTTTTCGTCGCTTGTCAACCCAGTCCACTATGCCTTTAGTACGTGTGCTGAATGTTGCCGAGAAAAACGATGCAGCAAAATCGATATCAGATGCCATGTCCAATGGTCGCTACAGAAAGGTAGGTAGTGTTGCTTAGCACCTCTGCCCACACTCCGTACAGATCATGCCCCTACTAACTTAACTAAGCCAACTTTGTGGCAAGATTTTTAAAGAAGAGGTAGACCAGAAGCGTGTTTCATAATCAACTTTAACCAGCGATACAGCAGGCCTGTAGTATGTACTCAGTTTGGATATAGTTTTTGGCTTCCTCATTTTGATTTCCAATACATGTTGTAAAGTTAAGCATCAGTAGAATTCTGACAAAAGTACATGAAAACTGCATGACCGACTCACAGTGCCATTAACCAGTGCAACGTTTTCATCTTTGTTTCAGCGAGAGGGTTTATCCAAGTTCAACAAGATATATGAATTTGAATACAGGCTTCTTGGGCAGAACTGTATGATGACTTTCACGTCGGTGTCTGGTCACATGCTGGGATTAGAGTTTCCACTACAGTATCGCAAGTGGTAAGAAAGAAAGAAAAAAAGGATTTTGAGTTGTACAGAAATTTAACAGTTCAAGTATGCTGGTTTTTTGTTGTTGTTGTTGTTTTGTTCATTTTTGTGTTGTTGGTTTTTTTGGTTTTTTTGCTTTTGTTGACTGCCTCGCAAAGGTGTTGTTTTGAAATTAAATACAAATTGTGCATTAAGCCTAAGTTAAAGAGCCATCAGCTGTGCAAAAAGTAGTACACTGCATTATACTGTTTTAGAGAAGTCAGCCAGAGTCAGAAAGTTGATTGTGAAGTGACAGTGGTATTCTCTTCCAGGTTAGGTGGTATGCCTGTGAAGGTGTGCATGCATTTTAAATACTTCACATTCATTGTCAGTTTTAGTTTATTTATATTGCAAAGTAAACAGCAACATACAATCTGCTTTATAGTATTATACCAGTACACATTGAGCACTTGTACTTGTATAGGTTTTCTGCATACACCGTCAGTATGAATACTTCAGAAGTTCACTTTGACAGGTATTCATGCAGTCCAGCAGAACTTTTTGACGTCCCAGTCCACAAGTACTGCCCTAAGGACTTCGAAGGCATCAAGGTATACCTTTGATAACCCAGAGACATTTGGTGATTTACTGAATTCAGCAGCTGTACAGCATGTAGTACAGTAGTATTACAAGAATGGGAACCATTTACTGATAACTAGTGATAAGTTAACATTTTCATTGGAAGTACTGTATACATACATACTACTAGAATTATATTCAGCCAGTGAGCTTACAGCTCATAGTATCAAAGTACATGTATTTAATATTCCTGCTGTGTTTCTTATTGTTTTATTTTTGTCTTTTGTAATTTTGAGAACTTACAATTTTGTTGTAAATCAATTGTCTTTAATAAAATTTTCCGCTTAATTTTATTTAATACTGTAGATCTGTTAATGTAATGAACACATGTATAATGGAAACTTGGCTTTCATCGATAATGAATTTGTGCTTCAGTGTTGTGCATGTGCTGGTATTTCATGCTGGTGCATTATGTACTTTCCATGTTTCCAGGCCACATTAGAACGTGAAGTACGGCAGTGTCAGTACCTTGTCATCTGGACTGATTGTGATCGGGAGGGAGAAAACATTGGTTTTGAGGTTATCAAGGTTTGTCAAGCAGGTACGTCATTTGTAAAGCTTTGGGTTTTTTTTTTTTTTGTTTTTTTTTTTCATTTTAACATTTTTACGACCATGCAGTTGGTTACCCCTTCTCCTCCACCCCACCATTCACTGAACTAGCATTATTTTAATTTGGTCGACATCTGCATAGCTGTGCAGCCCACTTCATGGTAAAGTGCACTTACATAACTGAAATGAGCTATGATAATGATGGTGTGATTTCATATTTTGGCTATTGTCTTTCAATATATAGGTGCAGTTGCCACTGCATCAAGGTTATGTTACTGTACTGTCATTGTTGTTGTGTGTAGGAAATAGTAAAATACAGTTGGCCTGCATGTGTTGCAGTGAAGCCTACTATTCCAGTGTACCGTGCCAAGTTTTCTGAGATCACTCCTCAGTAAGTACATTGTTGACTGTTACATTGTTTTTGCATGGATGGAGTGAATGTTTGACTGTGAATTTTGGCAGACTTTCTCATGATTTGTTCAAATTCAACTTAAAGACGTACCTTTTCCATCAGGCCTTGCTGGTGCAGTGTTAAGCCTCAAATAACTCACTCACTCTGTCAGGCCTTTGGCCTTTAACACACCAATTCTTCTCTTCTGCAGATGTATTCAGTCTGTATATATTTGTACATCTTTTGGTGACATGTATGTGAAAGTGAGGGTGGTGTGTGTGTGTGTGTGTGTGTGTGTGTGTGTGTGTGTGTGTGTGTGTGTGTGTGTGTGTGTGTGTGTGTGTGTGTTAGCGCAGTGAGTACAGTCCTGTGAGAGTCTGTGCACTATGTATTGTTACTACATGTATAATTATTAAGCTTCAGCTTGTTGCTTCCAAAAGTGTGCAAACAAAAGAAAAGCTCACTGACACTAGTGACATGTCATTACTTTCAGAGAGTGCATGTATTGTACAGATGTGAACACAACTTGTAACAAAAGTAAATAAGCTGCTTATGTGTGGTTCATGTGTACTGATACTAGTGATAGTGATTAGCTGCTCCTTATTTTTCTGCGTTCATGATTAGCTTCTGCATTTTCTGTGTTCCCTGATAGTGATTCGCTAGTACTTGCTTAGATTGAGAATTAGAAACAACTTGTGCGGAAATGTAGATTTTCATGTTTACAGTGCAGTTGCCCGAGCAGCACACAACCTGATCCAGCCTGACCAGCTTGTGAATGATGCTGTTGATGTACGGCAGGAACTGGATCTTCGCATTGGTTAGTCTCTCTTGCTGACTGTTGGGTTGTGCTGAGGCGGCTGGTTTTCACGACAATCCGCAAGTTTTATGTGGATTGTTGTTTTCATGATTCCAGTAGAACAACATTCACTCAGCTATCGTTCAAGTTCAAACAACTTTATTTTGTCCTTTTAGTTACAGACAAATTTGTCGTCGGTTGGGGCTGAGATTGGGGAGGGGGGGGGGGGGGGGGGTGTTTAAAGTAAGCACAAGTGAAGAGTATGTAACCATTAGTTACACAGTCATACCTACCAAGGCAATCCACCTGTATAAAGTTTTTTGGCCAAGGCGGTCACCACACAGTATCCCCAGCCTAGCAAATCACAAAGTTGATTCATATTGGTTTTTTCGTTTTTTTGTTGTTTTTCCTTTGGCCCTCTTATTGTCTGTTGATATTTTTGACAGAGAAAGCAATGTGCACCTGACGGAATGACTGTAGAGTCTTGGAACTGAATATTTTGCTCTGGCTTTCGTAGGTGCTGCCTTCACACGTTTTCAGACTTTGCGTCTGAAGAAAGTGTTCCCAGAGAAACTAGCTGACCAGCTCATCAGCTACGGCAGTTGTCAGTTCCCTACCCTGGGCTTTGTCGTAGAGCGCTACAAGCAGGTGCAAGCTTTTGTGCCCGAGCCTTTTTGGAAACTCAGAGGTACACCGTTGTTTTGTTGTTTTCTTTCTACTTTTATCATCAGGTAGATGTCGCATTTGGTTATGAATGGTGTATGTACAGGACAATGACCAGTTGAATAATAATGTTGTTCAGCAACTCAGTGTGTGTGTGTGTGTGTGTGTGTGTGTGTGTGTGTGTGTGTGTGTGTGTTCTCCTATTAATTGTTCTTTTACTGTTTTATGCATTATTTTTTTCTTGCCTGCAGTGACCCATGAGCGTGATGAGGAGGCCAAAGCAGAATTTGTGTGGGAGAGGTGAGATGCTGGAGTTTGCAGGACTCTATCGGACCAGGATGTTCTTATTCAGTTTGTCAGCAGTATATATGTTCAGATTTGCGGGGAGTTCATTTAACATTCAGACAGGAATGTTTTGAGTTTTTCAACCAACATTCCACCAGCACCAATCTTTTGATGATATGTAATGTTTTTTGTTTAGTTTTTCTGTACATGTACCATTTTTTAATCTACAGAATGTTTCATTAAGCAGGTGTATAGTCTTGTGTAATGCACAGAGTTGCTGCTGTTGATGAACCTTAAAGTACATGTACTAGTATTTGCTTGTTCCAGGAATCGTCTGTTTGATCACCTTGCCTGTCTGGTGCTGTTTGAGCAGTGTATAGAGGTAAGGATCAGATCATTAACTTTTTTGTCATTACTTTGTAGTACCAGTAAATTATTTATTCCTTGTTCAGTTTGTGGTTTGCTGCGACAGTCACTGGGTTTTAAACTTTAGCAGTTTGTTGGAATTTTGTAAAAGCTTAGTCTTCATTGCATTGGTTCATTGTGTGTGTGTGTGTGTGTGTGTGTGTGTGTGTGTGTGTGTGTGTGTGTGTGTGTGTGTGTGTGTGTGTGTTTGATTGCAGAATCCCATTGCCACTGTGGTAGATGTCTTCACCAAAGACAAAAGCAAATGGCGTCCACAGCCGCTTGACACAGTTGTAAGTAATAGTTTTGACTGAACCCAGCAGTTACTTATGCAGTCAGCTTAACCTTTTTGCGCATAATATTTACCTTTCAAAACAGTTTAACTACACTGTATCTAACACACTGAAAAAATATGTTGCGTGACTGAATAATATAAATGCTGCAGATGTTTAAATAAAATCTGAATGTTTGTTTCAGTTTCCTTCAGTTCATGAATGCTTTTGAATGGAACCTGTGTAGATGTTTGGATTATGATCCTTTGAGTGAGTGTCACTCTGTGTGTGTGTGTGTGTGTCACTGTGTGTGTGTGGGTGTGTGTCACTGTGTGTGTGTGTGTAAAGCGCATGCAGGGCTCCCTAAAAGCTACAGACCTAAAGGGTCCACTGACCCCCAGTTCAAAATTTTAGGGGGTCTTTGTACCTCCACTTTCAATTTTTAAAGGGTCAGAATCATTTCTCAAGTTTTTAGTGCATGGAATTATAAATTCAGTAAATACTGCTGAACAGGTGTGTGTGTGTGTGTGTGTGTGTGTGTGTGTGTCAGTGTGTGTGTGTGCAAAACTGAGTTTTATCAACTTCAAAACATATAATTAAATGAAGTGGGTACAATTCAGTTTTGAAATTTGGAAACTCTGACTTTTTGCTGCTCTGTGCCGACTCTGATGCGACGTCTGAATCAGTCGTAGCTCTCTATGCGACGCCGAAGTGCACCCGCTGCCGGGCGATGGCTCGAGCCCCTCCACCACTTTTCCGCTGACGAAAAAGTCCATAGTCTTTTGAACTTTCACTTTTTTCGGTGGCATGATTCGTCACAGAGAAAGCGAATCCGATCGGTAACAAGAGCACTGACTCTAAAATCTTTCGTCCATACTGAGTTTCGAGCGCAGAAGCGGAAAAAGATGGGGCACGTTCACTACGCGCGAGTGGCTGTAGTAGCCGCCGATCTGCAGCAGTAGACAGTTAACGCCTGCGCGCGTTAAACAGAACCAAAAACAGAACCGAACTGAACGCAGCCGTGGCAAGGGAGAACACTCACTCGATAACAAGCCTATAGGCGTACGCACGGTAGTGCAGAGGTAGTGCGTCAAGCTAAGCACAGATCGCGTTTATAATGCTTCAACGTACCCCCTCGAAATTTTTTTAGGACGTAAATTTTTACTTCAGTGCGTAAATTACGCACAGACGCACAGTTTAGGGAGCCCTGGCATGTGCTTGTGTCTCTTCTTAAGTTTGTTTTATCCTTTTATTTATTAATGGTTACCAGGAGTTGGAAAAACTGGCATCACGAAAACTGCGGATCAATGCCAAGGAAACAATGAAGGTGGCTGAAAAACTGTACACACAAGGTTACATCTCATACCCTCGCACAGAAACCAACATTTTCCCCAAAGAGATGGACCTTGTTGGCCTTGTCCAGGATCAGACTCAAGATCCCAATTGGGGTGGTTAGTATTTTTGTTTTCATTAGAGGCTTGTGGCTGTCTATGGTCTAAAGTGGGTTGATAGAGTATTTTTAGCATGTGGCTGGCCATGACTATAAATGGCATGGCTGTGTTTTTGTTGAATTATTGTTCTCCATTGGGAACCTGTGGTTATCCCTGTACAGCCACCAGATACTCAGTGCTTTTGATAAGACTCATGCATTTATATACAGTTTGACTTGATTTGTGACAGGTATGGATGACATTGCAGTGTATGTGTTGCTCTGGAAAGAAACCAGGGTGCAAAGCTATGCTTGTCAACTTTTATATATGTGTGTGTAGCACCATATGAATCTGATTGGCGCTTAGGGATTTTTTCCAGATGACAGTAGGCAACTGTATAATTTAACTGAAAGGTCAGCAGCTAGTATTGTGTGCATTGTCTTTCAACAGAGTTCGCCCAGCGGGTGCTGCAACACGGTCCTCATCCCAGGAATGGCAAAAAGACCGACAATGCCCATCCTCCCATCCACCCGCTCAAGTGGGTGCCCACTGCCAGCCTGAGGGTGAGATGACTAATGTCGCTGTTGTTGAAGCTGTTCAGGGTTTAAAATCTTCCACCTTTTGGCGGATTTCCTCTTTTGCCTAAAAATGTTCCTCCTTCCAGAAGTGTGTTTCCTCCTCTGAAGCACTTGAAATCATGCCAAAATGCACCATATTGCACAAATATTAGTCTAGTTCTAAAAATATTTCCTCTTAAAAAAGTGTTTCCTCTGTTGAAGCACTTCAAATCATAAAAAAGTGCACCATACTGCACAGATTTTAATCTAATTTTTACAGAAAATTTTGGGGAGCATGCCCTTGTGGCTTTGTCACTGTCACTAAATGCTACACACTACCGGCCTCCGTAGTGTAGTGGTTAGCACTTCGGATCATGGACCGGGAGACCCGGGTTCGAGTCCCAGCCGAGGCAAGCGGGATTTTTCCTACCTAGGTCGGCTCTTACCCAGAGCGGATGTGCTATGGGCCCGATGGGGAGGCTGTTGCCACACAGCCGAGTTCCACCCACTTCACGGGTGTGACTTTGAGGGTGCTTCCCTTAGTATGACACGTCTTATGATGTGGATGATTACACGGCCGGCACTGCAGGTGCCGTAGTTCTCAGGCCTGGTTAATGCCGGGATATTTATGACAGGAAGCGTGGAATGCGGCCCTGTCCAGCAGTCCCAAACCACGCGGACCTCCATTAGCATCATCTTACCATCATCCTCATCTCCATCATCATGCATAATAAAAATTGTTCCAGCTTCCGAGTCCTCTGTGGGTTCCACCCATGGGGCAGCAAAAAAAAAAAAAAAAATAATGCTACACACTTTTCCTCCTTTGGGATCATGGACCGTTTTAAGATGTGGCTGTTGTTGGAGCAGTTTTTGATGTTTGTTGTCATCGTCAGGGCTTGTGTTAACGCACAAACTGTGCGTATTGACGCACAGAAATCACGAAATGACGCAGAAAAAAAATCACTGGAGGTTTTACTGACGCACAGATTTTAAAATTTTGGAGCAGGAGTGCGTCGCGTGATAATCAAATTTGATAGCATGATGCACAGCTTTCACAGTTTCAGTTTCAATCTTCGGCGATCGATCGTCAGAGCAGTCGCCACAGACACTCTGAAATGTACGGCGTTTACGTCTGTTAGAGTAGGCTGACCCTCAGATTTTTCTGCTGGAAGTCATGCTGACCCTCAGAAAAAATATCTACCACAAGCCCTGATCGTTATGTATAGCTACCTTTTTTTTAATGGTTGGCAGTATCTAAAATTCTGAAGTTTATTGTGCTTGAATTTGGTAGCTTGTTCTTGTCGATTTTGAAGTTCTGTTCATTGTTTGTCATCGTCGGGCACAGTTACCATTCTAATGTCAGTGTCTTGCATTCGGAAGTTTGTTATACTTGTAGTCTCGACCTTAGTAGCTTGAAACTGGAAAGTCTTTGTGTTGTTTGCCTTCAGGATGTCAATGAACAGCGTATCTATGAATTCATTGTGCGTCACTTCCTCGCCTGCTGCTCCCAGGATGCGCTGGGCCATGAGACGCGTGTGAAAATCAACGTTGCTGAAGAGCTGGTAAGGAAATTCCGTTGTTCCTGCCACACATAAATATATTTGCAAACTCTTGCACTACTCCTGACCTTCATGTTTTGATTGTTCTCTTGTTATCACAGCTGTAGGGGAACGTGCATGTCCTCAGTGGAATAGGAAGTGATAGTGTGTAATTTACTGAGAAGAAGACAGGCAGGATTTTGTTTGACAACAGTAACGAACTTTTGAGTGTTCAGAATGGTATGAAAAGTGGCTTTCACATTATCATCCTTTTTACCTTCTCGATTTGTTTCAGTTCACTGCACAGGGTCTGATGATCTTGGCGAGAAACTACTTGGATGTTTATCCTTACGATCGCTGGAATGCCAAGGTGCAACTTTCAACTTTCATACATGAGCAGAAGGGCTAAATCAGACCGAGAGTCTTCAGACCGTTTTGGCATCTGATGCAGACCGTTCCGGTTTTTCACTTGAATGATCTCACTGAAGTAAACATTTCATGTTGGTCACATTTCTTAATTCGTATGGCTAAAGTCAGGTGTAAATTGTGTGCATTGTCATCTTGTTGTGCAGTTACCGATAGCTGACAAAATCAGACTTTTTTCTTTATTTTAATTGTCATCTTTGTTATGCAGGAAATCCCCCTGTACTCTCCTGGTGATACTTTTGAACCATCGACCATTGAGGTATGTATGGACCAGTTCACGGCGCCGTCTGAATTTTTAATGAACTTTTAAGTTTGGTGACTTGTGTCATTTCTTCACCCAACAGAGAGAGCTGATGATTATTACATGTATACATGTATGAATCTTCCTAGTGCTTTGTTAAGTCCAAAGATTTTCACATGATTTGTTGTGAATGGTTGAAGATAATAAAAGACCATTGTAGTACATGTATGTGTATGAGTAAAGACTGTAGCACTGCTGATTCTTTCATGCATGTTGCAGACTTTCCTGTATCTGAGTGCTTTTTTCTTTGGCATTTTCATGAAGTCATTTGAAGTACAGAAGTGAAATATATGTGCCTGTACTTTTGTTATTGTTGCCGTTGTGTTTTGTTTTGTCTTGAAAGTAAATGGTACAGACTGTAGAGAGAATGTTACTTATTTTAGATGGTTGCCAGTGAAACTTCACCACCTCCCCTGCTGACAGAGGCTGATCTCATTGCCCTCATGGAGAAACATGGCATAGGTTAGTTCTTCATGTATGCACATACACTAAAGATATACATTATTTTAAAAATTAAAAATAAAACTGCATGTGGTGTCTCTCAAAAAGTCTGTGACTTTGCAGTCAGCTCTGTCACAGTTAACAGATTTCTTCTTTTTAATAATCATGAAGCAGCCCTATCTTTAACTCTTTGACGACGAAGCACAATTTCTAACACACGATTTCCTATAGGAAATCGTGTGTTAGAAATTGTGCTTCGTCGTCAAAGAGTTAAGAACATACTATGCACTTGTGTCATTAGTCATTATTGGTCATCTCCATGTTTTTTCTTCTTGCTATTGTTAGACTTGTGGTCACATCAGAAATGCATCTTCTCCTAATGCATATATTTCAATCTACCAGGGACTGATGCCACACATGCTGAGCACATTGAGACAATTAAAAGTCGAATGTATGTGGGTCTTCGTCCCGACAGCAGATTTGTACCCGGAGAACTGGGAATGGGATTGGTAGAAGGTATGTTTAACTTTAAGAATGTACAGCTTAATCTATTAACATGCTTACCAGATTTTGTTTACTGTCTTTAGAGATGTCTCCTGAGGTGAAACTGGGTGTTTCTCCATCAACTGCTGTGCATGTTGATGGATTTTGACTATGAGTTTTGCTGAATACTGTTGATTTTGCATTTTGACCAAGTTAGGGCATTTTTATCATTGCTGGAGAGAGAGATTTTTTTCCCCCGAAATTTTAAAAATCATTTAAGAATGCTGTTTGACACATTTATACACCTGTACCAGTATTTTTTTTTCCCCCGTGTTTTCAGTGAAATATGCTGTATTTCTGTTTGTTTCTAAAGGCTTGTTCCCGTTTGTGTACAGGTTATGATGACATGGGCTATGAGATGTCTAAGCCAAATCTGAGAGCAGAACTTGAGGCTGACCTCAAAGCGTAAGTGTAAATGTGAATACTTAAGACTTCCTTGTTTTAAGATACTTATTGAAATTAACTCATTGACATCGCGAGCTTGGGCCAGTGACCTGCTTCCCTGCTGACGTGCATGCAGCTGCTGGCTGTTTAGGGCGACGCGAATCGGTTCGTGGCTCGGTGCCTACGGCTGTTGAGAGTGACGCGTCCCGATGCGTAAAGGTTAAAGCACTAATGCTCTTTCTATATGGGGGAGGGGAGGCAATCGCATGATTTTGGAAGAGATGATTTTTGCATTGTCTGCTGGTAACTACTTGTCTCATTATTGCCTGTGCCGATCGAGGTTTACCCAATCCTTTCGTTTCATGTGCAGAATCTGTGAAGGCAGGAAAAGAAAAAATGGTGAGTTTAATTTTGGTTTATCCTGTTCTTTCTTGTTTGCAACTTTACCACTTACAGACCTAACATTTTGCACTGTTGGTTTCTGTTCCATAGTAGCGTCAGTTAAAGAATACAGGAAAAATAGTACATCCATGTTGTAGAGGAGGGACACCTTATGTTATATGCATATCCTGCATTGAGCACGGAGAGAAGAATTCTGATTTCATGCACTACTGTTTGTGACCATGGTGTTGCAGATGTACTCGCAGAGCAAGTGCGGAAGTACAAAGAAGTTTTCCTAGAAGCTACTCGCCAGGTACAGCACCTTTCACACCAAGTGGTCTATGTGATTTGGGGGATGGTGGGGTGGGGGACTATTTTGGAGTGGATGATCCCGACGCTGAAATCATTTTCATGCTGGTTGGTTCAAAAAGAGGATTATGGTGGTGGTTTATTTGAGACTATTTTCATATGGAGACTTGGGAGTCGTCAGCAGTCACATCTCAAGTGAGTGAAGTGAGCAGGGTTTGGGGGCATGGTTTTACATGATTGTGTTATGTGAGGCCTAAAATTTTTTATTGATAAATAACATATAGACAAATGGTGCAACTTAAATTGTAGCATAGTTACTAGTTTGCCTGTTCCGCAGGAGTGTACCACAAGTGTGATTTCTCACACAAGTTGTGTTTTTGTCCTGCAGGCACAGAAACTAGACGAAGCATTGTCACAGTACCTTGGGGAAGCTCAGCCCTTCACAGCAGAGCCAGGTGATCTTTCTCATCCATTTGTAGTCGCATTCTCTTCACGGCCCACCATCCCATTTCTCTCCCTGTACTAGCACGACTTGAGTATGAGTCTTCTCATTCAACAATTGTGCATGCAGTAACCTGCAGTGAAACAAACAGTATTTTACAGGGTTTATTCAGAATTGCATATTATTGCAGGTTTTCTGTTTTAGACAACACAAGTATTGCTGTGCTCTTTTTCAGGGAGATAGTAAATGTAATCTTCAGCTTGCCAGTGTCATGCAAAATGTGTTCCAGCTTGGAAGCAAATGAATTTTATTGACCGTCGTGTTTTCAGTGCGTGCTATCAGTGTGGTGATGCCTTGTCCCAAGTGTGGTCAAGGTCTTGCACTGAGGACTAAGAAGGAAGGCCGAGGGTAAGTGTGTATTGCATGGTTTGAAGTTTGTTCTTGTGGTTCTTACCTCAGCTTTTATGCAGGTAGGAAGAATCACACATTTAGACTGTTGTACGTGTAGTTGAAGCTGCTTTCAAATGTGTAATTTGTAAGTTTGCTAGTTTTAGTACTTCTTCGCTGATTGTCCTCTGTTATCCAGCATGTTTAGATTTTAGGTCTCACTTTTGGTTCATCTCCTTTCTTTAGCTGTTTTAATGCTTGTATTGCAGATATTTCATTGGATGCACAAACTACCCAACATGCAGACATGCTCTGTGGCTGCCGGACAGTGTCTTGGAAGTGAATGTTGAACCAGAAACATGTCCAAATGTAAGTGTGAGAGAGTGTGTGTGTGTGCGCGCACGTGTAACACGTCACCGTGCCAGTGTGATGGCTTGCTTACATAATGCTGTTGAGTCACAGAAAGAAGATTTTCATTGTGTCTGTAGCAATATACAAGTAACAGTGTGTCTGTGACAGTGCCAGCCTGGTCCAGTCCACCTGCTGAAATTCCGCTTCCGTCCTGGCAGTATGCCACCAGTCATTCCAAATGAGTGAGTACCCACAGCTGAGATAGCATTCACTGGAACCAATTATTCTGACACCCTTCTTTATATAAATCTGAAATTCATACAGGCTCAGGTTGCCGCAACATTTTGTTGTTTTTTTTACCTGTTTGGTATGTGATAAAATACTGGCAGGATTATGCTTTTTGGTAGGTCAGGGTTTTGTTGCCAAGTGTCCAGTTCAGACTAGTGTCAGGGTTCCCACGCCGCCCTAAAAGGCCCTAAAAGGCCTGGAATTTCAAGACCCCCATTTAGGGCCCCATGAAAGGCCCTAAAAATTCAAGTGCAGCCCTAAAAATCAAAGTAAAGGCCCTAAATTTCTGAAACTTGAGAGTAAAGAAAAAAAACAAAAAGGCGACAGAAAGCGTTTGGACACAAATTTCCGATCTTTCGGATTGTGTGCTGTATGACAATGCTCCCAGATATATGTGCAGTACTTATCACTGATAGCATTGTCATACATTTCATTTTAATTGGATGCGTATTACCCTTGGTCAGACAAACTGGTGTGAAGATACTTCATCCGTTTGCTAAATTTTTTGGCCCTAAATAAGGCTCTAAAAAGGTATGAAAAAGGAGTGGGAACCCTGTAGTGTCCACTTCAATCGCACAGAAATGCACCATGTAAACTGTCCATGTGCATTGCAGAGAAGAGAATAGGATACAGATTTTGCCTTTTTTTTTGTTGTTGTTTTTGTTCACAGTCACTCAGCTAGGTGAAAGATGTTTTTAAATGTGTTCTGAAGGACTGAAGTTTTGTAACTTTTTGAAGAGAGCACGGAAAAGAGTTCCACATTCAGCGGGCAGCATACACCTTAGCTCGCAATGGTAGAGCAGTACTGACAGGATGTGCTGTATTGGTTGTTGCAGTTTCACAGGCTGTGTTGGCGGCTGTGATGAGATGCTGAGTGAGGCATTGGGCATTGCCAGGCAGGCCGCTCAGCACACCAACAGGAATGGTAGGTTTTGATGCACTTACTTCCCTTTCTAATCTTATCTTAAAATAACTTCTACAGACAAAGCATATGATAAACTGCCTGTCTTTGTCATAAGTTACATTTTGATGTCTTTGGTCAGTGTCATGTATTTGTTACACCCATGGAGTAAGGGGAATTAATGCTCTAAGCTTGGGTAACCACCCTTGGCTCACTCGATTCCCAGTGGCTTATAGGTTGTTTCCCTCTGCTACTTACTGACTAGAGAGTAGAAAAGTCATACAGGAAACTGCTAACCCTACAAAAAATACTAAAATGAATGATTTTTTTTTTCTTTTTATGGCAAATTTGTCGTCACATGATCTCAGTTAAAATATTTTATGAGCAGCACCTCAAGGGCAGGGAGGTAGCGTCACCCCCATCCAGCAGCAGCCACGTCCACCTCCAAACGCCGTTAACAACACAAGACCGCGGCCACTACAACAGGGACAGCCGGCCAACCCTGCAAATAACAGGCGAAACTCGGGGTCTGGCATTCCGCCTTCCTTTCCCAGTAACACTGCATCTGGAAATTTCACTACAAACGCAGGTAGTCGTGTGGGAGGACCAGCTACACCACGTGGCAGGGGAGGTGGTCGTGGCTTGGGCTCGTCTCGCGTGCCTCTAGGAGTGGTCGATCCAAACAGACCTGGATCACGCAGGAGTTTTGGTGGCGGAGGGCAAGATGGTGGCAGTGGATCAGCCATTGTGTGTAACTGCGGGGACGATGCTGTTCAGTTAACGGTGCGCAAGGAGGGACCAAACACAGGTAAGCACAGTATAGCTTTACTCAAGTAGCTTTCCCCTTACCTGGTCGCCGCCAGCCACATTTGTTGTTTTTAGCGGGACACCTTTTTGCGAGGTAATAAGATGAGCTCACTAGCCCTGCCAACCCACCAAGGCGTCTAGTGGAGTGAAGGAAAGTGCTGCAGTGTAAATCTTTAAGAATCTTTTGCTTATACATGTACTTATAGTCTTATAGTGGAATAATACTTGTGAGTGATAGTGTTTGTTTATAGTAGACTTTAAACAGAGTGGGATTGGTGCTTTGTTTTCTCTTGACGTTAGGGGAAATGCACTTCATCTCTTGATTTGTTTACAGGCCGCCAGTTTTACAAGTGTAGAAAACCCCAGGGAGAAGGGTGCAACTTCTTCCTTTGGGCTGATGAGCAGGACCGGGACAGATCTAGCTCCACAAGGTTTGTTTTCTTTCTCTCTAAGTAGTTTGTGCTTACAAATATGTTTTCCTGACTGGAGGTGTATCTGTACAATTTGGAGAGTTTTAATTTTAATTTTTTCATCTTGTAAGTTGTATGAATATTGAATACTTTTTCCACATACTTTACTGAGTTGAAGTATCAACGTGTTTCAGTGGCAGTTTTCAGGCACCACGAGTAACTGCCAACTCCTGGGGAGGTGCACCTGATGATAACAGCAGTGTGCAGTGCAACTGTGGCACACCTGCAAAGAGGTGAGCAAGTGGCTAATTTTCCTCTTCAAGCAGATTGCATCACACTGTTATCACCATGATAGCCACGACATCTCTCTTTGATTCACAAAACAAAATTTAGTCTTTGTGGTGATTGTGCAGATGTCTGTTAAAACATTTGAATGCGCATGTGAGTTACCACTAGACCATAGGTGCATATTATTTGCCTTTCACTGTGTTTCTTAGGGTGATGTACATTGATCAGTTTGGTGCATCTTAACGTTTTGCAGGTTGAGAGTGCAGAAAGAAGGTCCCAACACTGGTCGAGAATTTTTTGGCTGTACTAAACCACGCGCTGAGGGCTGTGGGTTTTTCCAGTGGGCAGATGAGGCTCCAAGCTCTGGTGAGATTTTCATGAATTGGGTCTTTCTTAGAAACAAAATTCTGAGACGCGCCAGACTTCTTAATTGTTTGGACATAAGATTCAGACAAAAGGAAAGAAGTGCAGTTCACCACTGTTAGCTTTATGTCTATGTTTGAATTTTGCCATTGTTGAGTGAACGAAGTGATTATTATTTTTCATCAGATGTAGGGTATTAAAACAAGCACTGCAATTTACAAGGATACTATATTTTTACAGGTGGCGACTATGGGACTGGGGCCAACAATTACCAAAGCAGAGGAAGAGGCCGAGGTGGTGGTGGTGCTAGTGCAGGACAGAAAAGAAAAGTTGCTGCAACGCCAGCTGCCGGTTCAAGACGTGCTCGGCGGTGTGGTCTTTGTGGAGACGAAGGTCACACTAAGAGAACATGTCCTCACAATGCTCCATAGTGGTTTTGTTTTTCATGGTTGAATTTTGTGGCTGGACTGTAGAGCCAGTTTTACAAACGAAACGCTGCCCATAGTTTTAAGTCTTCAGTGTAATTTTACAGTGACCGTTTGGTAAGGAGAATAAGCACTATGTGGGATTCTTGAAATGAAGTGGATCTACTGTGTGTTTTATATGCGTGTAGTTGTGGAATGTGCCAAATGTGGTGGCTTGATGTGTGTGTGTTGAATGATGTACATTTCACAAGTTTGTGCAGTAATGTTTGCGCAAGTCCTATTGCCTTGAACTGTTGAAAGCAAAACAAAATAAAACTGTTGAAATAACAGTTTATTCTCGCTTTTGCGTGTCACTCTCTACATATGCTCACAGAGTCGTCACCAACAACAGTAAATTATGATACGTGAGATCAAGTGTATGGTCTTTTTACAATGCACTGATTCTGGTGAAAGTGATGGGCAAAGCAAACAAGGTGCAGTTTTCCATTGTGATGGTAAGGATTTTTTTGGTAGGTTTCCAGAACAGTAGAACAGTGAGACAAAGAACAAGCTGTGCAATCAACTGCTAAAAATCTGTAGAATGCTAAATCTGTATGGGTAATTATAGGAAATAGTTTGGGTTGGTTGTTTACAAAAGTACATGATCATTCTTCGTACGGAGCAAATAAAATTCCACATAAATTAATTACTAAAAAAATTACTGGACGGACTGTAGTACATTATTAATTCCTACTACCTTCCGAGTGTACCAGTACTGAAGTCATTTTACCATAAGCAAACGCACTTTTAAGCAATTGGTATAAATACACGCGCGCGCGCGCACACACACACACACGCACATCAATTCATTCGCTTACAGAATCTATTTCAAGCCTAAAGTGCACTTTGTGGGACATGGCGGAACATTACCAGTAAATCACTATTTCTTGGTTTACTGAGGCATGTACATTTCATGATTCTGAAGCATGACAGCACAGTTGGCTACTTTACTTTACGAACACAGTATCACAATATTCCCACAACCACAAACACTGAATTGATTTTAAACAATATTCCCACAGCCATGAACAATGAATTCATCATGAAAAATATTCCCCGCAGCCACGAACAATAAATTGCTGTGCAGTGCAGATCCATACACACAAACTTCACAGGCTTAAGGTAATTAAAATAATAAACACTTCAAACTTCCAGAGAGACTAACAGTTTCATTTCCAAATCAATTTTTATCACACATTCATGTCTCATGTTTTCGCAAACACACCTGCATACTTCCACACAAATGTACACAAATACACCTCTAGAAGGTATCCGATGCCTCTACCCATAACTTCATCAACAGATCTTGATTAGGCGCTTCGTGCTTCCCCTGTGTGCTTATCTCTTCTTGCTCTTGGCTTCTCTCAACTGCTTCAGTTCATTCTCATGGAAGTGGGAGACTGCTGAAATCTCTGACAACTGCAAAAGTAAAAGGTACACTTAAACCAGTTATCTGATACAACCAGCAGGTTGGCTGATACAGGTTACAATACCTACCAATGTTTTTTTTTTTAGCCTGAAACTGCCTGCAGGTCTAGGCTTGGTTGTGGAGTTACCTATCACCAAAAGCTACTCTAAGCCTCTGTTACTCTGAGCTGATTACACTTGTCTATCAAAGAATGAGAGCAGATCTATGTGAACAAAGAATTGATCACATAACCAAAATTGTGTTTGCATGAAGCTGAACAGTTTGTTACAAGGACGCTTCAAACAACATGAAAGCTTCGCTGCCATACATAAAGTAAAACAACTGAAACACTATACTGATACACCACCATGTAAACTGAGAAACAACATGAAAGCTTCACTGCCATACATAAAGTAAAACAACTGAAACACTATACTGATCCACCACCATGTAAACTGAGAAACAACATGAAAGCTTCACTGCCATACATAAAGTAAAACAACTGAAACACTATACTGATCCACCACCATGTAAACTGAGAAACAACATGAAAGCTTCACTGCCATACATAAAGTAAAACAACTGAAACACTATACTGATCCACCACCATGTAAACTGAGAAACAACATGAAAGCTTCACTGCCATACATAAAGTAAAACAACTGAAACACTATACTGATACACCACCATGTAAACTGAGAAACAACATGAAAGCTTCACTGCCATACATAAAGTAAAACAACTGAAACACTATACTGATACACCACCATGTAAACTGAGAAACAACATGAAAGCTTCACTGCCATACATAAAGTAAAACAACTGAAACACTATACTGATCCACCACCATGTAAACTGAGAAACAACATGAAAGCTTCACTGCCATACATAAAGTAAAACAACTGAAACACTATACTGATCCACCACCATGTAAACTGAGAAACAACATGAAAGCTTCACTGCCATACATAAAGTAAAACAACTGAAACACTATACTGATCCACCACCATGTAAACTGAGAAACAACATGAAAGCTTCACTGCCATACATAAAGTAAAACAACTGAAACACTATACTGATCCACCACCATGTAAACTGAGAAACAACATGAAAGCTTCACTGCCATACATAAAGTAAAACAACTGAAACACTATACTGATCCACCACCATGTAAACTGAGAAACAACATGAAAGCTTCACTGCCATACATAAAGTAAAACAACTGAAACACTATACTGATCCACCACCATGTAAACTGAGAAACAACATGAAAGCTTCACTGCCATACATAAAGTAAAACAACTGAAACACTATACTGATCCACCACCATGTAAACTGAGAAACAACATGAAAGCTTCACTGCCATACATAAAGTAAAACAACTGAAACACTATACTGATCCACCACCATGTAAACTGAGAAACAACATGAAAGCTTCACTGCCATACATAAAGTAAAACAACTGAAACACTATACTGATACACCACCATGTAAACTGAGAAACAACATGAAAGCTTCACTGCCATACATAAAGTAAAACAACTGAAACACTATACTGATACACCACCATGTAAACTGAGAAACAACATGAAAGCTTCACTGCCATACATAAAGTAAAACAACTGAAACACTATACTGATACACCACCATGTAAACTGAGAAACAACATGAAAGCTTCACTGCCATACATAAAGTAAAACAACTGAAACACTATACTGATACACCACCATGTAAACTGAGAAACAACATGAAAGCTTCACTGCCATACATAAAGTAAAACAACTGAAACACTATACTGATACACCACCAAGTAAACTGAGAAACAACACGAAAGCTTCACTGCCATACATAAAGTAAAACAACTGAAACACTATACTGATACACCACCATGTAAACTGAGAAACAACACGAAAGCTTCACTGCCATACATAAAGTAAAACAACTGAAACACTATACTGATACACCACCATGTAAACTGAGAAACAACATGAAAGCTTCACTGCCATACATAAAGTAAAACAACTGAAACACTATACTGATCCACCACCATGTAAACTGAGAAACAACATGAAAGCTTCACTGCCATACATAAAGTAAAACAACTGAAACACTATACTGATACACCACCATGTAAACTGAGAAACAACATGAAAGCTTCACTGCCATACATAAAGTAAAACAACTGAAACACTATACTGATACACCACCATGTAAACTGAGAAACAACATGAAAGCTTCACTGCCATACATAAAGTAAAACAACTGAAACACTATACTGATACACCACCATGTAAACTGAGAAACAACATGAAAGCTTCACTGCCATACATAAAGTAAAACAACTGAAACACTATACTGATACACCACCATGTAAACTGAGAAACAACATGAAAGCTTCACTGCCATACATAAAGTAAAACAACTGAAACACTATACTGATCCACCACCATGTAAACTGAGAAACAACATGAAAGCTTCACTGCCATACATAAAGTAAAACAACTGAAACACTATACTGATCCACCACCATGTAAACTGAGAAACAACATGAAAGCTTCACTGCCATACATAAAGTAAAACAACTGAAACACTATACTGATCCACCACCATGTAAACTGAGAAACAACATGAAAGCTTCACTGCCATACATAAAGTAAAACAACTGAAACACTATACTGATACACCACCATGTAAACTGAGAAACAACATGAAAGCTTCACTGCCATACATAAAGTAAAACAACTGAAACACTATACTGATACACCACCATGTAAACTGAGAAACAACATGAAAGCTTCACTGCCATACATAAAGTAAAACAACTGAAACACTATACTGATACACCACCATGTAAACTGAGAAACAACATGAAAGCTTCACTGCCATACATAAAGTAAAACAACTGAAACACTATACTGATCCACCACCATGTAAACTGAGAAACAACATGAAAGCTTCACTGCCATACATAAAGTAAAACAACTGAAACACTATACTGATCCACCACCATGTAAACTGAGAAACAACATGAAAGCTTCACTGCCATACATAAAGTAAAACAACTGAAACACTATACTGATACACCACCATGTAAACTGAGAAACAACATGAAAGCTTCACTGCCATACATAAAGTAAAACAACTGAAACACTATACTGATACACCACCATGTAAACTGAGAAACAACATGAAAGCTTCACTGCCATACATAAAGTAAAACAACTGAAACACTATACTGATACACCACCATGTAAACTGAGAAACAACATGAAAGCTTCACTGCCATACATAAAGTAAAACAACTGAAACACTATACTGATACACCACCATGTAAACTGAGAAACAACATGAAAGCTTCACTGCCATACATAAAGTAAAACAACTGAAACACTATACTGATACACCACCATGTAAACTGAGAAACAACATGAAAGCTTCACTGCCATACATAAAGTAAAACAACTGAAACACTATACTGATACACCACCATGTAAACTGAGAAACAACATGAAAGCTTCACTGCCATACATAAAGTAAAACAACTGAAACACTATACTGATACACCACCATGTAAACTGAGAAACAACATGAAAGCTTCACTGCCATACATAAAGTAAAACAACTGAAACACTATACTGATACACCACCATGTAAACTGAGAAACAACATGAAAGCTTCACTGCCATACATAAAGTAAAACAACTGAAACACTATACTGATACACCACCATGTAAACTGAGAAACAGAGGAAGAACTGACCATATCTAGAAGAATATCAATCTTGAGTTTGAGAAGATTGTTTTCTTCATGCAGCTGTTGGTTTGTCTTCTTCAGATGCATCACTTCCCGCTGACTTGCACCACCAACTCCTGACTCTGAAAACACAATGCAGCATCATGCACAGTTATCCCAGCTTAAGAAGGTGTCTTGAAAACAACCCTGTGAAAATGGGAATCCAGTGAGATGCCACAGTGGCGAGATAAAATATGGAAGCTGATTGTATGTTGCAAGTTTGTATAGCCTTGCCTGTTAGTTTCTGTCTCTTTCTTTATGCCTCGCTAAACAAAGTGCATTTTGAAAAACAACACACACACACACACACAGACAACAGCAGCTAGACTTCAGAGATGGTATCCCTGGCTTGGTGATTATATTGCAGATAGAACGGGGTGCCTGCTTACCTGTTACCCACATCCCATTCTCAAAGGCAACCTCCTGCCCTCCAAGGTTGAGCTTCACCCCGCTGTAGTCCACCCCAAACTCAGTCCGGGACTGTTCTGCATCCAGGTTCAAGTTGGACAGTGACTGCGCGCGCCTTGGAGGCGTCTTCTTAGGGGTGAACTTGTTCCCAAACAGGCCGAGAGGCATGATGTTTTTTTTTATCCGCCCGCTGGTTTCTTACTACGTAAACAGACCAATCATACGCACAGAGGCAATAATTGCCATGTAAATTTCTTTAAAAATATCAAATTCACGACCAGGATAGATTCATGTCGAATATGATTCGCCCATACGCAAAACTAAACATTTCTGCAGAAACTGAGCAAGCCGCGACATGATCATTTCTATCAGTATTCAATTTGCATGGATCAGTTCACGCTATTTTCGCAGCCCCAGGCAGCATCGTTTACAATAAACCTCAAGATGAAAATAAACGAAATTACAAAGCACGTTCGTCTTTACCTAAAATTCTTAATGCTGATCAAAATTGCCGTTGGAAGACGTCGTCTGTTGCAAGTATGTTGCCGGAAGTTTACAGATAAGTAGAGTCACTTCCCCCTGCCGTTTAGTATTGCCCGGTGGCTCAGCGGTGTAAAACTGCTGTATGAAGGGTACCCCAGTGGATCTCTCAAAGTGAAAGAGGAACTATCACGAGATGCTGGAACATGCTTTTGATTTTATATGATTTTGGTACGATTTTATACTTCCAACTGCAAAAGAAACGGAAAGCCGGTGAAAATGGCCCTCAGCAGTGGTCATGTCATGAGCCGGACTGGGGATTGCTCAGCCAGTATGTAAGCCTGTGGTTTTGGTGTAAAACACACACACACACACACACACACCAGGCTGGAGAATTGCCAAGGGAAAAAAGACTGAAACCTAGGCTGGGGTACAGAGGCAGCGCCCTGCTAGGGGTCTACGGGGTAAACACCCCACTTGAGAAAACAAATTTTAGCATTTTTAAAGGCATTTAGTCGCCTCTCCTGGCACCCAAAAGTAAAATACTACAATGGTACTGACATGTATGTCTTCAAAAATGAAGTTAGACTGTCCCATATGGCATTACATGTATCATGATATATGACTGTGTGTGCAACCTTTTTCCTGCTTCCTTTTCTTTGGCTGAAACTCAGATTTTTTTTGACTGAAAGGGCAGAAAATTTGGCTGAAAATCGCCAACTGACTGAAAATTCCCCAGCCTGACACACACACGTCAGTGAAATTAGCTGAAAAAAGGCCCTAGACCAGATTAATAAGTAATATCCAGCTTTATTCACTGAGTTGGTTGGCAAACACTTTAATATACACAACTGATACATAATTATATATGTATGCGAGCTATTACTAATAAAGAGGATCGACAGACACTAGAAAATACAATAACTACATGACAGTAAGAAAACTGTAAATCTAATTATAAAAAGTTTTTAAAAAACTGTCCATAAACTTTAAAATATCAGATCTAAACAGTAAACTGTATACATCTTTACATAACAATACACCTATACTTCCAGTTACTAACAACACATTAGAGAATCCACAAAAAATATGGCGGTTAGTGATAGTGAGAACAATAATTACTCCAATTTATGATTAGCTGTCATTATACACTGTACATCGACATGTCACTATGTCATTCGTATAGCCATTTCACATTTCCAAGTAAAATATACTAAATGGTTTGTAAAAAAAAGACAAAATGTCCTGTTAAATAGATTAAACATCTTGAAAACTAGGCAATATTGTCAAGAATCACCAAAGAATTCACCCATTCCTCCACAACTGCTACATTTATACCAGGACTATCGTCTGTGCCATTAAAATGATCACTTCATTTCTGAGTAAACAACATGCATGTGTAAGCCAATTAACGAAAGCAACTTTTGCCATTACAGTAGTGCATATGGTTAAATACAGGATGAAGTGTCAACTAAACACAGCCCTGATATGTCAACGTGCATCCTGATCTGTGACATTCCATCCATACCTGAGCACAGCATTGCACCATGAACAAGAAATTAAACGGAGACTGAGAAAATCCCAAACAAACAAGAGAACACATTTTCAGATCCTAAATCCTTCATCTGGTTACAAGTGTAAAATGAACACAAACACAACCATTTGTCATGCACAACTCATAGCTGAAAATGGGATAGGTCAAGTCTTTTGCTCTTTACGCAGCCTGTTGAGCTTGGATGCAAAGACGATTGGGAAATGGAATAACAAGCGGTACGTAAGCAGCACAATCATGCTGCTTGACAAAACACAAATGATGGCAAGGAGTTGCCGTAACAAAATCAACCAAAAAAACCGGCCCCCGTAGTGTAGTGGTTAGCACTTTGGACTATAGACCGGGAGACCCGGGTTCGAGTCCCAGCCGAGGCAAGCGGGATTTTTCCTACCTAGGTCGGCTCCTACCCAGAGCGGGTGTGCTATGGGCCCACTGGGGAGGCTGTTGCCACACAGCCAAGATTCACCCACTTCACGGGTGCGACTTTGGGGGTGCTTCCCTTGGTATGACACGTCTTATGACGTGGATGATTATACGGCCGGCACCGCAGGTGCCATAGTTCCCGGGCCTGGTTAATGCCGGGATATTTATGACAGGAAGCGTGGAATGCGGCCCTGTCCTGCAGTCCCAAACCAAACGGACCACCATAGCATCATCTTATCATCCTCATCTCCATCATCATGCACAACAAAAATTGCCCCAGCTTCCGAGCCCTCTGTGGATTTCACCCATTACCAGGGAGGAACACCACTGGAACAGGCAAAGAGTTGTGGCAGCAAAAAAAAAAAAAAAAAAATCAACCAAAAAGGTAAACAAAGAAATAAAATAAATGCACAAGGTATCTATCTCCGTGAGTGTCCACCATTCTAAACAAAATGCGAACTACATCTGACTTATGATATCATAATATCACAGTTGAAACTCTGTGACAGTGTTACTCTTGTCAGAGCAGTAAGGACGCAGCAATGGGATGACAACCATGATAATGCCTGCTGCAAAAGCAAATGCCCCTCCACAATAAAATGCCGAGTCATAGCTCCCCATCACTTGCCTCAAGTAGCCTGCAACACAGTACAGTTCAGGAGGTATGTGTAGTCAACATAAACTGATTGTCATAAATCATACTGGAACTGCATTTGTCTTTGTTTTCCTTTCTTTTTTATTTGTGTGTGTGTGTGTGTGTGTGTGTGTGTGTGTGTGTGTAGCAGGGATGGGTGGAGGCGATCCTGAGTTGTTGTTTTTCAATTAATTTTGTTTTATTACGTGTATAAATAATATTATACATGTACTCTCATATCCACCTCAGACATGAGTCAGACACTGACAGATGTCCTATCATTTCTGCATCACGGTGGACAGTATTCATGGCAAATGTCCTATACTTTTATGGTCAGCCAGGACATCTGTCCTGTTATAGTCCCCACAGACATGAAGCCCAGAAAAGGCAGCACTGGCATGTTTCAAAGAAAGTAATGAAGCTGTGTGGACTCAACACCACCAAATACTCCAGCATTCTAATTTCTTATTTTGTATTTTTGCTTTTAATACAATACAGCACATGGCAATACGTTATTTCACTCTAATCAGTGAAATCATCTCGGTTACAGCAGTTATGTACAATATTTCCTCTCTCTTTCTGTACCCCCCCCCCCCCACACACACACACACACACTCATACACACACACAGAAGCACATACCTGTAAGAGCAGGGCCAATGAAGCATCCCGCTCCGTTAGCAAGCATTATGTAGCCCATGCCATCAGCCAGGTTTTGCGGGCCGACAAGGTCGGTCAGCACCACTACCAGCAGCCCCAGAATCACCCCAAAACTCAGCCCTGAGCTGAACATTATGCACACGAACTGACTGTACACTGAACCAAATGGGAGCACTACAAAGCACACGCCTAACATCAGGTTGGACACAACATACAGTAACATGCGATGAGCCTGCAACAGATTCCCCAACACACCTCCCAGGAGCCCACCAAGGAAGCACCCAAAGCCAGAAATGCTGGCAGCCCAGGCAGCATCTAAGGGATCAAATCCATTCTCTACAATGAACTCTGCTCCAAAGGTCATCATAATGGCACCAGTGATGTTCCAGAACATGTTGCTGGCAAAATACACACTAAAGCCCAAGTCAGTAAAGAGATAGACATGGCGAAGCACTTTAGGTGGTTTCTCAACAAAAACAACTGAACCCTGTGACTTGGATATTTTCCCTTTCAATTCAACATCTCTGTGCATTTGCTTACTATCAGTTACACTCGATTTGGAGCTATGGTGATCAGCTCTCTCTGAAACACTCCCATCTCCAGGAAGGTCCTGTGTTCCACAGGCTGCCACACCCTTAGCTTCTGCTCCTGAAAGACCATCTGTCAGAAGCTCAAGACAATTACGGTTGACTTCTAAATGAAGTTCCAGTGGTCCATCATCTTCAACTAACTCTGGTTGTGTTGAAAGTTTCTCGTCCCCATCCTCACCATGCTTGAGCAATCTCTCAGCCTCACTCAGCTGATTGACAGGAACTGGTGGGGCTTTAGGGGTGTCCCGCAGCACTGCTGCGCAGACAAACAGATTCAGGCACAGTCCAGATAATACTATCAGGGAACCCTTCCAGCCATAGTGCTGAATAAGATACCCAGCAACTATGGGCATGAGAGCTCCGCCAAGCCCTGATCCACTTGTAGCCACGCCTGTTGCTAGGCTGCGGTGTCGGTCATAGTACAGCCCACTCAGGACATGGGATGGCAGGTAGACCAGACAACTGCCAAGACCTGCAGCAGACACATTGGCAAGAAAAGTGATGTCAGGCGTTTATCAACATGCCACATTCTCTACAGGTACAGATTGCTCTAACTGCAGATGTGCTTTTGGTGTGCAGTCACTGCATGGTCATGTGTTCTGGTTTTGGTTTCATTTGTTTTGTGATGGTCTTGCATACATATATATATATATATATATATATATATATATATATATATATATATATACGGAAAAAGGAACAAGGAATCTCAGCACTTCTCAGAAAGTGTCTAAACTGCAGTAATGGACAAAACGCTGAGACCACTATGCTGGTGGACATGGACTTCAAGCAGCCTGTTACTGACTCTCAGTAACTTGCTCACAATCTGACACAGCTTTATGTTCATACAACTATATATATCTCATTACATAATACTGCATGGCATTACATATCCAATCTGACATGCAGACACAAGGTTTGCTTTTTGTTAAGGGCATGTGAAGTGGTAGAGAACACCCAGGTGCAAACAATATTTTATCACATGGAGTGAAGTTTGTCTGAGCATTATACTCATGAGCATAGATAAGCATACACACAGTTTCTAACCTGTGAGAAGTCCAAAACAGACGCACAAGGCAGGAATGTATGGTAGAAACGGCATCAGGAAAATACCAAGCACCACTAAGGCTGATCCAATCAGGGCTATCTTACGACAGCTCATTTTCGTCATCAGGAAGCTGGCTACTGGACCTACCCAAGAGCAAAAATAACCAAACCAAACAAAACAATTTATATAAGTAAAATAAAATAGAATTGACAAAGATGCTGCAGATACTAGTACATTTGCTAGGGTGATAATGTTAGTATTTGCATGTTCTGTATCTTCTGGATGTGATCAGAGTGGTATATTTTAGACAGAAAAGTTCAATTTGCATCAATAAATTGCAAGAAAGTCTTTGTAGACCACCATAATTATTCCTTTCATCTACCGTGAATAACATCAATGATTCTCCATCCTGTTTCTCTTAACTACTCTGTACAAAAAAAAGAATCTGTTAAAATAGCCTGATCACTAGCAGTAGCACCGACTACTCTTTACAGATGAGATGAAAATGTTACCCTAAAAATTGAAATATAATTCAGTAAGACTCCAAAGAACTCTTCTACAAATATAAGCAGGGGCGCCGGAAGATGTTGGGGGGAGGGGGGGCAGAATCTCAGAGGAGGGAAACGCCAGAGCCAGTGAAAGAAAGGACGTTGTCCCAAGAAAGTGAAAAGGGCAGGGGGGTCCAGTCAGATGCTGCACAGACAAAAACCTTTCCGAACGGGGGGGGGGGGGGGGGGGGGGGGGGGGGGGGGGGGGGGGGGGGGGGGGGGGGGGGGGGGGGAGTGATTATCAGACGACTTTTTGCCAAGTCGTTTTGATATTTCATGCAACGGCTTAACTGAGTTCTCTGATGGGTGGGATGAGGGAGAGAGCAGGAAGAGGGGGGGGGGGGGGTAGAGGAAGGGAGGGGGGCAAGACCATGGCAAAAAAGATACTCTGCCCCCCCCCCCCCCCCCCCCCTGCTTGGGTACACGGGGGGCAGATGCCCCCCCGGTTCCGGCACCCCTGAAGAGAAAACCAGGCGACAATACGAACATACCTGAGCCAAGAAACATGGCAAAGTTGATGGCAGATATAAGTGACACGCCCACAGTGTTGTTGTCAAAGTAGTCCAGAAATTCGATGTTATACACCCCAATAGCACCACTGGCCCCGAAGGCCAGCACTTGGATAAAGAAGGCCGAAGCAATAATCACCAGGCCCCACCGTCCACCTTCCATTGTTACTGCTCATATGACTCAAAGATGATTTCTGCAAAAAGGCAAACTTCAATTAAACACAACTCAAATCCTCTTTTATTTTGGTCACAATACTGTGTGATATTCTGTTCTTCTCCTAGTGCGGGGAAACAGATGACTGAGAGATCTATACTTGCATTTGCAGGTTCTTCAAAACATTCATGAGAACATATAATTTATCTGTGCTATAATAATGGAATTCAAGCACGTGTCTATGCCTCACTCCGAACACAGCTGTGGTACATAGTACTTGTGTTAACACTACTACATGTATCATAAAAGTTTGACCACTCTTCAGAGTAATTATAGGGCACAGGTAAATAGCATGAAATGGTGACATTTTACCTTTTCTCGCTGTCTGATGTCTTGTGCTGCTGACAACAGCAACAGATGTGCACAGCATTAAAGCATACAGAGTAATTATAGGGCACAGGTAAATACTAAAATAGCATGAAATGGTGACATTTTACCTTTTCTCGCTGTCTGATGTCATGTGCTGCTGACAACAGCAACAGATGTGCACAGCATTAAAGCATAGTGATACTGATAGTGTCACTGACAAGCAGTCACCAAACTGGTTAACTGGCTGCTCGCCATCTTTGGCATGCTGCACAAATAAGACTGCACATACTTACTTCAGAGTGCCAACAGGCTCAAAACGCACACAGCACAAGATAACACAATATATACTCTAAACAAAGACAAGACCAGGTAGTCTTTTCACAAGAAGTCCACGACTGACGCTATCTCCATGAATTGTGCTGTCCTTGTAATTTTGGTCTCCTGATAAAGTGTTCCTAGCCAAAAAATTGGTGGTGAATTGTTTTATCTGTTGGAATCATAGCCTGTTTTAAGCCTTTCGGTACTCTGATGTTTCACGTTAGCATCATCTTTTTTTTTTCCTAAAGAAAATGTCATGTCACAACCCGCACACAAACAACATTACTGTGTTGTAGAGAGAGAAAAAATGTACACTTGTGGTCTGATCTCTCATCAATCCAAGATCAAAATATCAACTTGTATGACTAAGGATTCTTGTGCAGGATGCAGCGCCCTGTGTCACCTGTCGATCTGAGGAAAGTAGTGGGATGTACACTCTCAGGTGCCCAAATACCCCAGTTCATCAGCAAGAGGAGTCTTCATAGTGCTGACCAAGTTCTGTTATGTCAGCAGTTACATGCATGACCCGTGTCTTAAGTCACTGCGTCTTCATGGATTCTTTGGGAGGGCGACGGGGTGGGCTGGGTGAAGGGGGAGGGAGTGGGGGGGGGGGGGAGAGTTTAGAGATAGTGAATGAGTTACAGGAGGTCTAGTGTTCATCAAACTTTTGACACTGTAATATCTTAACTGGAGTCCATATGCCATGTTACTTACAATGTACACATCAAATAAGAAATTATAAACAGCAAATGGAAAGACTAGCCTTTTCCAACATATTTTGGACAGTGATCATGCAGTTTATACACCAAGACTGACATTTGGCCATGCAGATTCGCCTCTAGACCGAACACACAAGAATCTGTTTGAAGAGAACGCTTGCTGTATGTCATAACTACATAGTGCAACATTAAGTACACTGTATGTGTGTGAGTGTGTACTGTTACCATCTACAGACACAGAGTAGATACCATAGATTTCTTTCTCTATGGCAAGAAATTCCAAATCAAATAGCTTTCTACACAAAGACACATATATATCTGAGGCAGCCTATGAAACTTGGACATATACATGGCATATCTTATTTTTGAATATATATATATATATATATATATATATATATATATATATGTGTGTGTGTGTGTGTGTGTGTGTGTGTACTGGTGCAGTCCCCACCAAATGCCTTTCATGCCTTTACAGTGTATCTCTACAAGCACAATGGTCAGTCCATCCAATAACTTGCACACTCTTTGGAAAAATACGAATATTCGCGCATTTATGTTTTTTACACATGACATGGGTGAGGTATTTCATCTAACTTTCGCTTTTCACTGATTCAACCACAACATTCCGATGCCTTTCTTCTGTGCATACCCATGTCTTTTTTTTCATCCATTTCATCCGATGCTAGTCCGGCGGGCCATTCACTGGCAAGTTATGGTATGGGAAAACAGTATGAAAGCACTCTCTCTCTCTCTCTGCCTTAGCTGATGAAACCTCTGTTCCACGCGGATAGGCTAGGGCCTAGTGCTCGCTGTCTTCGCTCTGTGCTCACAGGCCGCGGTCCTACTAATTACCGAAAACAACCCGCACAGTGTCAGCTGTCCATCGATTTCCAGAAATTCGTAAGAACATTTGTAGCCAAACGCACGAAGGCCTTTGAGAGTGAAAATAACGTAATCCATGAACAACTGTGTTAAGAAAATAATAAAAAGTTCTTTCAATGGATACTCTCAATGAAAAGGAAAATGTTGAATGAGGATGGGAACACTGTGTTCTTTTGGAAAGCTCATGAATTTGCCTTCGCAATGCGGTAACTAGACATTCAACAGCGCATATCCCACAATGCATTAGGCTAGGTTTTCGGTGACTGTCTTGTGTGCATTTGCGCTTGCGATCGACGACCAGAAATTTCCAGCTGAACTTTGTGATAGACGAAGTCATGTTTGGTAGTGGAACTCCCCAAGGCATCAAGCGCCCATCTGGCTTTGATGGTAAGTACTGCTTACAAACAGGATTCTTGTTTATGAAACTGAATGCTATCGTTTCGTCAAAACTTTGTCACGATGCCCTTCCGGCGGCAGCCAAGAATGAAGATCGTCGGGTTTTTTTTTTGTTTTTTCCATTTTGTGTGTGTGTGTGTGTGTGTGTGTGAAACTTGACCGCAGTGTAAGGTCCAGGGTGTACACCCAAGTTCCAACATAGTGAAATTGTTAAAGGTAAATTTACATCTTGCCAGGCAAGTGGGTTCAAAAACGTCCTTATTACGTACAATACTGCCAGGGAGCGGCAGTAGGGTCGTACTAATTACCGGAAACCCAGAGAAGATCAGTTTTGTGGTTGGGAACATAGGTGAGTTTGGATGGTTTTATGGAGTGCAGGGATTGTAAATTGGGTTGAATGAGGTTTGGGGGTTCAAATTTACAATAACCCAGTGCAGGTGCAAACATATTCTAGAGTCAGATATTTTGTCTATATTCTGCAATTTTTTTTCTTTCTCATTCTGTATTTCCAGTGGTTTGTAAGACTTGGCTCTGTTGTCAGTACAGGTGTGCAAAAGCTACCCACTGAACCTATGATTGAATTTTTCATATATTTTTCAGCGATGGGAGGCTGGCAGAGTGATGGTTCAGACAGCAATAGTATGGATGGCACCTCTGGCAGAAAGAAGAAGAGGAAAAGTCGATGGAACACTGAAGTTGATGAGAAGACTGTCATTCCTGGCATGCCTACTGTGATCCCTGCAAACCTCTCCCAGGAACAGGAAAAACAATATATCAGTAAGTTTCATTGGCAGAAACCTGTAGTCTGTACAAGCTTCTCTCTCTTGTGTCTTTGACTAGACTTGTTATCTGTTTGTCTTTGACTAGACTTGTTATCTGTTTACTGTCTTGCTTAAACATGCATAATGGCAAATTTGCCATAGGTATGTATAGATCTATACATTTAGTGATTTACTTCATTTACAATGTTCAGTGCATACATGTGCTGTTTCCTGTGAATAAAATATACGTTTACCCATTTTATAATCCTTAGCAAAAAAACAACAACAACAAAACAATCATATTCATGACCTGAAGTTTGTCTGTTCTGCAGTATTAGTGTGTGACATGATACTGACAGTGACAATGGCAAGATTGGATCTAAGTATGCTGCTGGTTAACATCATGCTATCTGTTTTCTTTCCCTGTTTTTCCATGCTGCATGTTCATCACGGGCATATTATCATGCACAGCTCGGTCCATAAACACCCAGTTGACAAATTCAACTGAAGGATTTTTTTGGTTGTTTTTTTGTTATGTTTTTGTTGCACCTCCAATCAGGACTCATGATTTGTTTACTGTACAGCTGTGCAGACTACACACACTGGGATAGATCATAGCTAGTTTTATTTGATTATTACATTTTACGTGTTGTATCGGGGGAAAATGAGACAAGTCCATTTGAAGGTTGCGTCCTAAAAAAAATTGTCATGGAATACAACTAAGTCAGCTTAATATTTGAAATTCCCGCAGTTCCGTCTTCATGCACTTTAACTTAAGTTTAAGTTACTTTAAGGCTATTAATTTACTATTCATTGTTGCAACTGTGTTGTTCAGACACAGATTTCATTCTGTTTCAAGGATGTCGTATCATTAACTTATTTGGTTTTATAATTTTGATCTCAGTTCCTTTATGCCAACTGCCTTGCTTCTATGATGATCACTTCTCTTGCAGTTCACCTACAAATTGAGGAGATTAGTCGTAAGCTGCGCTCTGGTGACCTTGGAATCCCGCCTAACCCTGAGGACAGGTGTGACTTGCTGAACACAGCTCCTGCTTACCAGTAACCTTGTTCTAATATCATGGCCATGAAAGTTACAGCAGTAGCCCAGAGTCCAGTAACCTTTCACTGACGCAAAAGTCACAGTCTTTTTCCAGTTGTCAGTTTTTGGGTTGACAGAGGGGTTGAACTAACCCCTCGAGATAAGTATGGTTTCAGTGTTTGGTTTTGAATTTGATTGTGTGTGGCTGAATGTTTTTGTGGAGGGGATATTATCCGATAAGTATCCATCCTGTAGGTAGTCACAGGTCATGATGGATTTTATTCCTCTGCCAAAACAGGTTTTTTAAATCGTACTCCCATTTCAGGTGGTTTGGGCTGGTCGGTTTTCCATATAAGCGCTGCTTCACTATCAAACTTGTAACAACACAAAGGCAGAAGCAACCACCTATTATTAAATCTGAAAAACAAAATTCTTACAGTTACACATGGGGGGGGGGGGGGGGCTCGTTTCTATTTTATGAATGAATATCATGGTGTTTTTTATGTGGATGGTTCTTAATCATATGGGTTTTAGGTTGAGGGAAGGGATGGTAGTTCTGAAAAAGGAAAACGTTTTTAATGCAATGATTTTACCCCATCAGTGTGTATGAATGTTGTGTATGCAAGAAGTGTACTGTTTTGAAATGAAGCTGCTGTTTTGGTAATTTAGAATGGCTGACTTTTGCATTACACTTTACAGGTTTGGTGAGGCAGCTTTGCTATTCAAAAGAAAACATTGCTATTCTATTGTATTTAGTACCAGTAATTTCATATTATTATATATATATACTTTGTTACAGTTTTTTTTTGTGGTTTTTTTTTTTGGTTATAATTCAGTGTTTGTGAACAAAGTGAGTCGATGTAATGCTCCTCTGTCCATCTGTGGTATGCTTATCAGCAACCACAGAAAGCAGAAATATGTAGCAAGTCTGACCTTTGGTATTTTCTCAGACATTTTCATGAGCACTGGACTGGCTTGCTAATTGGTGGTAACCAGGTTGTTTGGTTTTGGCTGTGCCTGACCATTATTGTTAATGATATTATTCTGGAAAAAAGCCATATTTGACAGCAAGCCCAGTCAGGAGGTGTGCCCTTGAGTACCAGTAACTGCTCCTACAGGTCAGGGTGTCACAGTCCAACATGAGCCTTGTGGGATTTTGCCATTCTAATTTTTTTTTTCTCATTTCTCTCATGTCCCAAAGTAATGTGCTGTTCATGTTGTGGAACAGTGGAGTAAACTTTCTCACAGTTTCATTGCAGGCAGTGTCACAGTGTGCTTAAAATCTGAAAATGTGTTCTTTTCTACAGCAGTGTAACTAATGAATGGTCCATACCTAATCACATCAGTTATAATTAATGAACTTTACCGCACTTCCCTCTGTCAGGTTTTAGAGAATGCTGGTGACCTTGTCTTGACAAGCTGCTAAATTGCACCCCTCTAGCTTTACTGGCAGCATCTGTGATGGCAAGCTATCAGTGTTAGACATTACATGTTAAAAAATAGTCCTCGCCAGTTAGTTGAAGGGTCATCACCTGGTTTGTGCTTGTTGGCATACATGTTCATTCCCCCCTTCAGTACAGTGGCTAGTTTCTGCTTTGGATGATAACGGGCTGTAATTATGATAAATGTTTTTAATATACATGTATCAAAGTTTAAACTCAGTTGAAATTAAAGTTTGTTGTCTATCAGTTTAGGTGAGTTTAAAGCATTAGGAAGGGCTGTTCCTGTGACTAGTGTCAGACACATATTTTATATATACTCTTGAGTGTTTAGGGTTGGGGTTATGGTCTTCTTGGGTGTGTATGCTGCCAACGCTTATCAGTACCAAGTAGTGATGTCATCATAGGTCACACAGACACTGCTTTATGTAGCAGATTTGCGCTGGCACACACTAAGAACAACCATACACAAAATGCATAGATATGTATGTATGACTAGTCCATCAGTTGTAGTAGTAGACCGATAAATGCGTGAAGTTTTTTTTTTTTTAAGGAAGCTTTTGTCGAGGCTAGTGTCGATCTATGTTGAATAGCTGTATTTCAGCCTTGAGCATCAGGGTATTGTTTTCCGGGTAATATTCTTGCTTACCATCTTGAGCAGACGTACACCATAGTTCCATTTACTGATTTAGTCTCTGCCTAGCAGTGCTGTCTGTTTCGTCCGAAAATGTTGGTGCATGCTGCTGATACTTCATGTTCTTTCGCAGGGATCAGTAACTAATGTTGATTTTTGTACCTGACAATGCCCAAATACTTAACCCAAAGTCATGGTTGATGACTTACATTCCTCTTTAGCTCAGCACACTGATTTGCTGTGTACCTGCCTTAGCTCATTTTTTGTGTAGACGGCATATCAGGACCCATGCTCGTTTTGGGGGCCTTGAATAGCATAAACCTATTCGGTGCCATTAGGTGCTAGCTTATGAACTATTACTATAAGTTTCTGTTGAAAATTGATTTTCAGTAAGGTAACTCTTATCAATTGGTGGTTTTGTTATTGGAAAATGATTCAGTTTGTGTGTGTTGTGGATATGTTTGGTCAGCTTTAGGATTGTATTACAATCCTGTAATTTGGAAAAGAGATACATGTAAACGTGGTACACACTTGTGCTGTAGAAGAGCTTTGGTGGTTGAAGTTCTGTGTCAAGACACATCTCATTTCATTTAGTATCTTGAACTACAGTGCAGGTCTTTTGTCTGTAAACCAACTGAATTAAAGCAGATGGTGGAAAACTGTTTTATCAGGTCACCTTCACCTGAGCCTATATACAACAATGAGGGCAAGCGACTGAACACACGAGAGTATCGGACACGCAAGAAGCTTGAAGATGACCGCCACCATTTGGTGACAGAGGCTTGGAGACTCAACCCAAACTACAAACCACCAGCAGATTACAAGTAAGCTTTCTGAGAGCTTGCAGTTTCTGCTGCTGAGCTGTTACTGGAAGGCTTGTTTTGGTCATGTAAATCAATATATTTCCAGTTATGTTAAAAGAACCAATGCAAACCAGTAGCTTGTTTATAGCTTGTGTATAAATTTCTCTATGGGTGTCTTGTTAATACTGTACATAAATTTCACTCTGTGCTGTTGAAAAATGCATCTGTGACCCAAACACTATCATAAAGAAGTTGGGATTGTATCATTGTGTGTGCTTTTGGCGAGAGGAACAACAATAATGGTGAAGACAATCTATTCATATGTGATGATGTGGAATGAACTAGAGGCAAGAACATGCAGTTTCATGTTTGTCATTTCTATGGTAATCTCTTTCAGGCCTCCAATTGTGCGAGTCAGTGACAAGGTGATGATCCCTCAGGAAGAGCACCCAGACATCAATTTTGTTGGGTTGCTCATTGGTCCAAGGGGGAACACACTGAAAAACCTTGAAAAAGAAGTACGTCACAATATGCATAGATTCCACTTTTTCCTCAAGCGGTTTACCATCACAAGTGATTTTTGCAGCCACATTTATGATCATTGTATCATTATTTATGTTAAATTCTTATTGATGCAAATGTACCTCAAAGTTACCGTATCATTTAAGTCCACCAGTGTTCCACCACAGTAGCCTGTGACTGAGTAGGCCCTTGGGCTGCATTTTAGTAGGGTTCTCCTCCGTTGCTGTTACATGTACTTGCCAACAAGAGCTGCTTTTTTTTTTTTTTTTTTTTATCTTAATCTAGTTTTAGCCATCACACTTGCTGATACACTGTAAGTTATTGTTAATGTTAGACTTTAAATTTATTAAGAGTTTTTCTGTACTGTTGACATTTCTTCCTTATGCATTTGCTTACAGACAGGGGCTAAGATTATTATCCGAGGTAAAGGATCGGTGAAGGAAGGAAAGATCGGACGAAAAGATGGACAGCCTTTGCCAGGAGAGGATGAGCCTCTGCATGCCTATGTCACAGCCAATAACCCAGAAAATGTCAAAAAGGCTGTTGAGAAGGTAATTGTTGAACGTGAAATATGTGTTAGTTTTTACACACTTTTATGTTGTTGCTGTTGTAATGTCACCCCTCCACCCTCTCCGGATACTAAAATTCATCTGGATGCGATAACTTACAAGTGTTCAGATAGTATACTTCCTGCATGTATGGTATTTCTTGGTCTCAGTATTTTCTCCCCAAACAAATAATGATGAGCTAGATAGTGAAAACCTTTTGAAAGGACGGCAAATGTAATTTTGGATCAAATGTCTTGCAATTTTCAGGTCTTGTGAGTAGTGTCAGTAATGGGTAATGGGCCAGCCTTGTGTTTCAGATCAAGGAAATCATACGGCAGGGCATTGAAGTACCAGAAGGTCAGAATGATCTCAGACGACAACAGTTGCGGGAACTGGCACTGCTGAATGGTACCCTGCGTGAAAATGATGGTTTGGCGTGAGTATTCTTACTTCAGTTTGATTCCTCTCACTTTCCCTGTACAATTTTCTCTGCTGAACATTTCACGCAAGCTCCTTCAACTTGTTTAGAAAGATTCAAAGTACTGTGTGCCCTTTCGGCTCTGCCAGATGATCAGAGACTCTTGTTTCTGTTAGTGATGTGTGTCTGTCTTGTTTTACAGGAAACTGAAGCAGATCCAGCAGGCCCAGACTATTGTGACCAACACCATTTTCTGTACTGTCTGTGGTGGGGCTGGGCACATTGCACAGGACTGCAAGGAGAAAAAGTGAGGAACTAATTACATGTAGTAATTGCTGTGACAAATTCTTACCCCACAAATCAAGAAAAAATATAAAAAAGCAATTTGACTATAGAGAATATACAGAAATATGTTGTATGCATAAAATTTGGTAAACAAATAGTACACACACATGTAAATAACAAATCCAGGAAATCTCTTTTTGTTTGTTTGTCAACTTTCATTGGGGATGCCAGTAGCATCCCCTGTGTGCGGGTACATACATGTGGTATAATCAGTTTAAGCTCTGAGTGTGAAAACAACATCAAGAACACTATCATTCTGTTGCAGACCTGGAGACACATTCAGAATGCAGCAGATGCAGTCTTCTACGGACAGAGCGAAGATGGACAGTGAGGTGTGTGTGTGTTCTTAGTATTTTCAGATGTGTATTTCTTAATTCTTGTTACATAGATACATACCATGTCTAAAGTTTTTAATTAAGTGGGCAGCGTTAGAGATTATTGATTGTTATTTCCTCATCTAACCATGAGCTTTTACGTTTCTGTGTAATGGACCTTTTTGTTGTTGTTGTCACAGTTGTTTCACCCGGACATCCTATCTAATCTCTTGTGCTTATGTGCAGTACATGTCACTGATGGCTGAACTTGGTGAAGGACCCCCACCTAAATCCAGTCCTGCCCCAGCACCCCCCATCCAGCGACCTATATTCCATAACCAGGTACCGCCAAATCCCATGGTGAGTTAGAGGTTCAGTTTGGTCTGCTGTATCAGTTACTTACTCAGCCAACACTTCAAAGTATCGTAGCAGCATCAGTTTTGCCTTGATTTAATGTTTCAGGAGATGTGTCTTATGAAAGGCCATAGCAAGTTGAACAATGTATGCTGTGAAGCTAATCAACATACACACAAGTAGATGTTAACCCCCCTCCCCCAGAAAGGGTGTTGAGGATAGCACATATTTCTGTGCAGCTGTATTTGTAGTGGCTAATGTTGTGAATGTCAGCCACGGCCATTCTTGAGCAATTGCATTTGTGAACAGTTTCAAGAAAGCGAAAATCTGTTGCGTTGAGCCATGCATTGTTCCTTGTGTTTGGCAGGCATTTAACCCGCCATGGCAACAACAGCAGCAGCAGCAACCACTTGGAGGTATGAGAGGTCTCGCTCCACCTAATTTCCCCGGTGGACCAGGCATGGTGCCTCCTCTGTCTCATGGTGGACGTATGCCTATGGGAGGTGGGCCAGTTCCCATGCCAGGCAATATGACAACCCAAGGACATCCAGGTGTTCGGCCTTGGCAGCCTCCTGCTCTGAACAGCTCTGCTCCCTCTGCCATGCCCACATCAACTGCACCTATGGGTATGCTCAGTCTTCTCTTCAAATTAATTTGTGCGAGAAGAGGTGCCTGTATTACAGGCAACCTGCATAATTCAGTCACGTCGTGTAAGGCCAAGTACTTCATCCACCAAGATACTTTAACGCATAGTAGCTCAGAAACAAGGGAAAAGGTGTTATGTATGAGTTTGATTTTTGCTGTGGTTACTTCATTGTGGAATGGAAAAAAATTGGTGTTTAATGTTCCTTGTTACATTGTGCATGCTCTTGAGAGAACAGATGGCAAGAGTGTGCATGCAGTAATGCTTATTTTGATTTGTGCTAGTCTACATTTTTAGTGTACAAGTCTAACTGGTCCTTCGTGGTCACTATGCCTGGTGCCAGCCAACTGTTAGCTAACATAGTGCGGTATTTGTGACAGGTGTACCTCCTCCACCCAATGTGATGACAGCGCCTCCACCACCACCACCCAGCAGCCAGCCGCAGCCCACTTTGCCTTGGAACTTGAACCCCATGCAGCCAGGTAAGTCAAGTGTCACACTGAATTAGATTTGTATAATAAAGAAATGCACACAAAAAAACCAAACCCAGAACAGCTTAGTATTCTAGAATTACTGCTATTCTGCAATGCTTGAGTAGTTTTCCTGAAGGGTAACCAAATGTGGATGTTTTGGACAGTAGAAGACAGGCTTTGACTTACGTGTATCTTTGCTTGCAGGTGGTGTTCCTCCGCCTCCTCCAGTTCAAACCCCCCAAACCAGTACAGCACCGTGGCAACAGGGCCCAGCTGGCGTGCAGCCTCCCCCATGGCAGCAACAGCCACAGAATCCCCCACCCCCTGTGCCACCACCACCACCACCACAGAATGGACAGCAGGGCTTTGGTCAGATTGCCCCACCACCACCTCCACCCAATGGTTTTGAAGTTGGACAGATGGGTGGTGTCAACCCTCTTCTTGTGGCGCCTCCTCCCCCACCCCCTCCGAGTTGATCTGCCCATTATGCAGCTGCTGTACAAAAGAGAAACTGAAGGTGGTGAGGGGTTTGATGATAAAAGAGACCATCAAGGAGTAATTATAAGCTTTCTTCTGAGGGGTAAAGACATACCTGATGTGTGTGGTATTGTTCAAGTCTTTTCTTTTGTTCATTTATTTGCCGGAAAGTCTCAACTCTGCAACCTGGTGTGCACAGATCTTGCACAGGACAATGAAGCATGTTTCAGGGTACAAGTTATTTCTCAAGACTTGTGTATAAAAGTGTAGAGACTGTGGCCAGCACAGATTAGGTTGCCTGATATTTCAGATGTCCGAGACAGGACAAGAACCCACAAACCCTGACATTTGGGGCGAGTTTTGCCTGGCAAAGCCACTGGCGACAGTTCCATTCAAAATAAGATATCAGGCAGAGAGTTTGTAATAGGCAGAATTTTTTTTTTTTTTTTTTTTTAACCCGGTATTATTCAAGGAGAATAAGGGTGAACTTGTTTAGTTGTTACAATTGTTGTTATGCACTTCTGTAAGCCACTACCTCCATCCATCTGTTGTTGGATAATTGGTGTTTTTGTATACATCATGTATGTATGTATATGGTCGTTTTTTTTTTTTGTTTTTTTTTGTGGGTGGTTTGTTGTTTCATTGTTTTTGTCACTTTTTTTTTTTTAACATCAGTTTGGGTTTTCGCATCTGCTTTTCTCATCATCAGCAATAATTGGAAAAACTCCATCCTTTTACCATCTCTTAGTCTTACAAGCTTTAGGGCAAGCTTTTCTTTCTGTCTGTAACACATGAAACTGCCATACCACACTCAGTATGCTGTCCAGCTAGTCAACCCCCCCCCCCCCCCCCCCCCCAAGTACACACACACGCACACAGACACGCAGATCTAACACTGTAACCCAAGCTCACAGAAATAGATTTTGCATTATGTTTATGGACAAGGAAGTCCTAAAAAGATGATGTAGACTTTCGGTTTTGTGAGAGTAAATCACTTTATTTATTTACATCCAGCTGGAAAATGTCATTTTATTTGCTGCTGTATGCGTCTGCTTACATTGTTCATCTGTGTTTCATAGAGGCACATGTATTGTTCTTTTCTTCCATTCTCCCATCTGTAGATTCATGTCTTGGTCAGTGGGATAGTACATGTAATCCCAACAAAATTTGTTCACTGATTTATTAGTGTGCATTGTAATAGTCATCAATATTTTTTTCTTCTGTTTTTGTTTTGTTGTTGTTACATGCAGATATATGTCATTTCAGAAAATTTAATATAGATTTTTCTATTGCCAGGGGGTTTCCCTGGAAGACTTGAAGCTTCACAAAGGATAATCATCAAGTTTCAACCCTTTGTTCAAATAACATTGGTTGCGCACACATTGTTGATTGTTCATGGTTTTCTTTCAAATAAATGAGGACAACTCTTTAAAACGTGTACTGGTACTGGAGCATGTGTTTTGTGTGTGAGAGAGAGAGATCTGTATTTTACTGTTTGTCCGTCTGTTAAATTTGTGCATGCCATAAGGTGTAGTGCACTTTGGGTTAGCATGACCATCATGACAAAACAAGTAGAGTACATGTATCTGTAGTATTCCAAGCAAGGGAGAATGATTGCTCACTCCTTTGCAAACTGATATTCCTATGAAATCTGCGATGACCTTGACAGTGACTGAATGTGAATGACGAAAACTGAATGTATAGTTTTTTGAGTCTGTAAACAACCCCTCGACAGGGTGCAGTGTGAGCCCCACGTGCTGGAACCTGTCGTCAGTTCCCGATGGCTCATAGTGGAGTTATACAGTCAGAAAACTAGGTTGCTTATGAGGACACATATCTCTCTAGGGTATATACACAAATAAGTGTGTGAATTTCGATATTTCGGGAACATTGCCTCCGCTCACTCCTCGAAGTTTTCTGTTTTGTCTAATCCGAAACTACAGCTTCTTTTAGCTTTGTATGACGGAAACCAAGATGGCCGAGTCCAGCGCCACTTTCAAATCGGTATTTCTTTCCTTTTTGTTTTTGTTCAGTTACGTTTGTCTCTGATAAAACCAGTGTCGAAGACGTGAGGACTTAACCACTGGCTTATATAAGAGTTACCAATTATTCATGTTCATTAGGGTTCTTTTGACAGACTGAGGAACTGAGTGTTGTCCGGGACATATCCAGAAAGCGACAGCTGTTGGGTTTACTCAAAGACCGTAGATATTATGGTTTACTGTAGAGTGTAGTACTCTACAGATCAAATTGGAATTCTGTAAATTTGAAATAGAGGCAGATTTCACCATGGACACTGTTGGCAAATGGTGTTGCATTTGACTGTACTTTTTGTGATCACTTAAGCTTACTACTTACTGTAAGTTACTACTCATCTCACGTTTTTGTTCTGTGCAGAAAACTGTTCTTAGTGTCTTGCAGCTGCACTTTCAAGATGAAAAGACAAAAGGTCAGGCGTGCTATTATCATGCGGTCAGCACGTGTACATTACAGTGCAGTGATTGTAGGGGAGCCGGGGTGGTCGAATGGTAGAGCGTTGGACTTCTAATGCTCGGGTCGTGAGTTCGATCCCGGCTGGGGCCAAATATTTGTGCTGGCTTTTTCATCGTTGCCCCGTCTTTGATATCACCCTATGTGGTGGAAAAGGACGTTAAACCCCCAAACACACACACACACGCAGTGATTGTATTAGTTTAGTAGTATTACTGCTGGTAGTACTATATATATATATATATGTAGTAGTAATCTTAGATCTGCTGTCATTACTATCTATAGGGTTAGGGTTATTTTATAATCTCAAATAATATTTATTGTTAAATTATTAATACATTATTAATATTAATAATATCATTATTAATAAGTTTGATTTGATTTCATTATTTTATTTAGGAGGCACATAATGAAACAGACCCAGTAAATTTCAGCACTGCAGTTCCTAAACAGAACGTCCTGTATTAGAGACTATTATGAAAGAACTAAGTAATAGTTAAGTACTATGTAGTGGAACATTTTTGCTGTCTCTGTCAGTGTCAGCAGTAATGTTTGCAAGAGTGAGAAAGAAAGAGAAGCATTGGGTCTAGGAAGAAGGGGTGTGTGTCATAGTGTGGCAAGTAACAGATTCCGTCCAGCTCAGAGGTCACTTTTAAATTATTTGTGAGTGAAACCTACACATTCCTGAAATTTTCAAAGTACTGCTGATTTTGTTTCTCATCAGTTAACACAGATGCTGCTGCTTTAGTCACAGAACTGCTTCGTGTATTTACTATGGGTAAGCAAAATCGTTTCTATGAGTATGACAATGAGAAAGTACTGGTATTCTGTTCTCAGATTAAGTTACTGTTTTCATTTTTTTTTTTTAAATCTCACCTGTTTTGTTGATGCCAATATGGGGGGGGCACCATGCATGTATACTGGACCAGATGACTTCCTGACTCCTGAGAAGTTGGAAATCTTCAGCAAACACAGAATTGTTAAATTATACTTTTAGTATTCAGCCTGTTCTCACTGATTTACCACTGCTTGCTGCTTATCACCAGTTCACTGCTTATAACTGGATGTCTATATCATTTCAGAGGCAGCCGAGAGGGCAGCTGTACAAGCCAAGGTAAGACTCATCAATTTGTCAGTTTAGCGAGGTCACTTTTATCATCTGAACACATTGAAACAAACACAAAACAGTTATTCAGAGAAGGAACAATGCGATCTTAAGTGGAGGAACTTTATACTCCACATTACCTTTTTTTGGTTTAGATTAATTAGAAAGCCACCTGTTGCTGTTTATCTGTAGACCAATTAGTCTACCACTATGTGAACAAACTGTCATGTGTTACGTATCATAATAAATATCAGATTTGCATACTAGTACATGTACTGGATTTCATGAAGCACACATCAAACTCATTCATTAGCATTTAGGTCAGACAGGCAACTTCATTTGTCTTTGACTGAAACTAGTGAAATCATGCATTAGCACCTCTACAGTGTAGAACTACCCAGCACTGGGGGGGCATTGTGTGCATTGTTTCTCCTCGGCCATTTGTCGTTGAAGATTTTCTTGTGTGTGTGTCTTTGTCTACAGAAAGATGGATCAGATCTGGTGACAGTGGAACATTTGGAAAAGATCCTGCCGCAGCTGGTTAGAACACTGACTGTAGTATCGCATGCATGACACAAAGCAGCAGTGCAAGCTCTTAGCAGATGTCATTTTCTTACTTTTCTAATGTTCTGTGCTTGATGCATGTTACTGATACCATACATCAAGGCAAGTAAAAGACTGAAAAAAAACAAAAACAAAAACAAAATTTATGAACAATAACAACAGGGCACACAAATGTACACCCAGCTCACAGAGCAAATGTCTACAGTTCGATGCTGTGTACTTGTATGTCAATCCACATTGAGTGGGGTATTTTGTGATGCACAGTTTGATGCAGATAAGCCTCTGTCCAACTCACACTATGTTGATTAACTCCACCTGAACTTGTGTTTTTGTTTCACTTTCAGCTTCTGGATATATGATCAGCCACATCTGTTTGAGGTCAAGTGATGCCTTTCATGAGAGAACCTTTGGTCACAGTAGAACGTTCTCTGTCAGTAAGTGTTTAATGTCAGGAAGCAGCTTGGAGCAGCAAGTCCACTCCCATGGTTGCCCAGTTGCAGCTTCAGTGCAGAGGATGCAAGTCTACTGCCACAATGTACAGTATAAGATCTGCACACTTGTAATTTGTACGAAACATTCAGCGCATTTTTTTCCAGTGTGTGATATGAGCTTTAAAAAAAATTGTCACTAACATTGTGAGTTACAATTTAACTCTGAAGTGTGCGCATGTATGTACTTTGTATGCCAGTTGTGTAAATTATAATAAATGTGATTTCTTTCATCAGGGCTTTGAATATTACCATTTGTAGTCAAGTTTGTGTATGTCACAGAAGTAAGCCATAGACACAGTCACCTGAAGAAAGTCTTCATGCTTTGTTTTTTTAATTCATAATATGTATTAAAACAGTAAAGAATGAATAACATGTATGTAAATAACATGTACACTGAGATAAATTTGGGCAATTGTTGCGTGTAAAAAGAGGCAAGTTTACAGGAATATCACACAGAAGGAAAGCTTTTTGCGAATGAACTAGACTGTTTGAGAATACACTTGGTGAAAAACACAGCAGGGTTAATTCCAAGTAAGTATTTTGTGTCACTCTTTCAGCACTAAAAACACTGCAATCTACCAAAAATGAAACTGACAAACATGAAAACTGAAATCAGGTGATCTTGTGATACATACACCATGTAATAGTACTAATACAGTGCTATGTCTTGGTCAGTAATATCTCACAAATGCATTTTCAATGTGCTTGTGTAGAAATGTAACCCTCATGGCCTGAATGTCCAACAGGCAACTCTCCGACAGGTCAGGGTTGTCACCCCCTACCCCCCTCTGGCTACCTCACAACGAACACCAAAGTAAGCCATATTCACTAGGATATTTTGTAGAATGTAAACTAAAGATTAAAGATCACACAATTAAAACATTATGCACTAGTGATGATTCAGATCTGAAAAACAACAACAACAACAACAACAAAAAACCAACATCTGCTGCCCTTTCCTGGAATACATGTATCTTGAGCTTTAAGCTGAAATGCATACTTGATGTATATGCACAAAGTTATGGACTGATAAAGTGATATATGTATATATTATGTACTTGTTACAACATACTACAAAATACATGAATGATTATAATATGTGACTGAAAAACACAGATCTGGAGTAAAACAGTTTTTAAAGCAAACTAATACCATACCTCTGTAGTGAGGTAAGGCTGCAGACATATGTGTACAACTATGCTTGACAGGTGTAGAATAACGTTTCCTGAGAAAAGTGGGATGCTCCTGATAAACATACATACAGAAACACGCTCCTGTGTACAAATATCCAGACTGTTCTGAGAGATGCAAAAATGAGTATCACAATAACTGTGCTGATGCAGTTAGCATTCCTGTAATGTGTGCTTTTTGCACACTCTCACAAAATAATGACATTGTGTGGTAGACTGCTAAGGTCTTACACCAAACCTGGAAATAAAAGAGAGGAATAGGCCATTTATGATTGCTCCAGCAAGATAAATCTTAGCATCAAAAGTAGGGACAGTATGCAAAACTGTATCACACATTCTATGAGAAAAATATTTCAAAAGTCAAATACAATTGAAACAAAAAGGAGTTAAGTGTAAAATGAGGTAAGTCACCGTAAGTGTAAGATGAGGTAAGTGCCAAGGTAAATGCTGAGTAGTTGCACCAAAATGACATAAAAAGAATGAGCATTTGCCATTACACGCACACGTGGAACATGACCCATCATACCCATTTGGGCGAATGTGACAATAAACGAACACCACAACTGGTGAAAACTGTTGCTTTAAAGCTTTTGGTTTATGTTTAGAGGTTTACACCACATTTTCAAAGGCAACTTGAATTTTGTTTGTCCAGGAAAAACAAAAACAAAATCAGGTTACAGATCCGCTCAGTGTGGGTCAAACAATACATTTCTTCAGCACCTCAGAAATACACAGAAGCAGTTTTTACAAGGGTGGTGGCCCGGAGTTGGAACCAGAAATTTAGATGCATTGCTTAGTTTCCATGTACAAGTATCTTGGATCATTTCTAGCAAGTACAAGACTACTGACCTACGACAGCTGCAATGAAGATGCTCAGTTTGTGTCTCAGGCGCCTTGTTTACGCCGCTATCACACAGTTCATTCTACAAACTAAATTCCATACAGCATGTACTGTACTGTCACATCACAGACCGACAGCCTCGCAGCCGGCATGCTTCATTGAAAATGTAAGGCCAGAAGCGAGAAAGGCTAAATCCCAGCAGTGTTGCTTGGTTTCAAGGCCACTGTTCACCTGGCAACAAGCCATGTTCACATGTAACACTGCTCGCTCATCAACTGTCAAAAGCAGAAAAAAAAAAAAAGGATCTTCGACAAACAGAGGGGAAAATGCATGAACACCTTTCCTTCTACAGATGATTGCGGCAACCCAAACCGAGCAGACGACACGCAAGTTTACGCCACAGTTGCCTGTCTTGGATTTAGTGCCCTTGACCCGGGTCAGGTCGTTTCACTTATTCTCCGCCACGCAGAAGCGTTGCAGCTGCCTCACAATCTGCTCCTTCTTCTAGTACGTACACTACGGGGAGGATTCGGTGAGGTTCACATTAGGACCCCACTTACGCAAGGGGGGGAGAGAGCGAGCGAGCGTACATTTCAGCGAGACCGCAAAAACGGACTGTTAACCACAACAGAAAAAAAAGAAGAAAAAAAATCAACTCAAACCGTTTCAAAGCCCCGGGACGACGTTACAACTGATTACTGGGGCCATGTCCCCATATCCGGCAGAGGAGGTGGAATTTCACTCTCACTGTTTTTCCGACCACTGGAGGTTTCAGTTTTACGCATTTGTTACTTTATCTCTAAAAGCTTGCTCTTCTTTCTTAAAATAAAAAAAAAAATCCACTGTGAGGAATTCACTTCTTTGTTTTGTTGGGTTTTTTTTTTTTTTTAATTGTTTCCACTTTTATTTCATTTAATATATTGTGGTTTGGTGGTTTGGTTTGTTGTTGTCGTTGTTTTGGGGGGGGGGGGGGGATCCAATTTTCACATAGTAGAGGGACTTTTCTCGCACTGATGCTCACGTGTTTTCAGCATTCAGTTGATGCGCTAAAAAGCAAATCTTTAGAAACTTTCCTAAAAATTAGGAAATTTGTTGGACAGCTTTGATTAAACACAGAATCTTGGCCGAGAATGACAAAAGCAGATAATTAACCTCATGCGCATGTTTCGTACTGTTTCCCTCTAAGAATTATAACTTATGCTGGTTCCGTTAGCAGTGAGAGTTGTTGCGAGGATTCCGATTATAGCAAATAGTAAAAGGAAAAGAAAAAAATTGGCTGCCCCGGGTGAGGATCGAACTCACAACCTCCGCATGCCTCTCCCGTGACCAGCACGGTGGAGGTACTGTCTATAAGTACGGCGCGCTAACCGATTGTGCCACCGGGGCGCCTGCCGGCGTGATGGGTTTCAAATGATATATTCAGAAGTACTCTCCCAAACATCCAGGTCATCTGTCATTTATTTTTTCTATGTTGTTTGCAACAGTTATCATTAATATAATAATGAGAGAACCATAAAGTATATTTTCTGTCCATTGATTAATATGACGGGAAATACGCATAACCCCGTGAGAGAGAGCGGTGACAGAAACGTCAACAAATATGGCGGCCATTCTGCCCAGACGAGAAATTCATTTCAGGTGCTTGTGCGATATGTTTTCCCATTTTCGTCACACGAAACTTATCTTATTGAAACCATACTAACCATATCAAATTATGTCTTATTTGCCTCTTATAGCTGTGATCAGTTCGAGCACTAAGCTCTTACGTCGAGCCGCATCCGTAGAAAAAAAAAAAATCTACAAACACCCCAAAGTACCTGTAACAAAAATTAACCCGATGTAATGCGGAAAACAAACGTATATCAAAATGGCTAAGGGTGATCGTTGCACAGCTTTTGATATTTGAAATTTGTTCTAGTGTCAGCCACGAAAAATTGAATCCAAACCCAGCCGGATTGACGGGATGCAGTACGAATGGACACGAAATGAAGTTTGTTAAGATGCCTTACGAAGTTTCGTTATAACTTATTATTATATGAATGGGCACCAGCATTGGGCCACCCCTCTTAATAGTTTTAATTTGTAACATTTAAAATATTAGCCGCTTATAAAGTAGGAATTCTTCCACTGCAAATAATGAATTATTTTCCTTGTAAAATGCTTGTTTGCACATGCATACACATACATGTATGTCCTGTACCACCCGGGATACATGTACCGGGGTTCATATCTATGAGAACTATAATAGGACAAATGTCCTGGTTGACCCTAAAACCTAGTAAAAGTATAGGACAGTTGTCGTGAACATTGTGTACTATGTCCCAGAAATTATACCACGTAGTCTGCCTTGGTAAGAAAGCAATCAGACATTCTGGAAATAAATTGTTTATGATGGATATTTCCAACACTGACATGGAACCCTGCATGTATTCAACATATCCATGTAATTCTGCTGCGATAATTTTCACAGTCAAATTTTACCACAGCCAGTACCACTGAGGGAATGCAATTAACCCATAGCTACTACGCTCCAGGTGGTCACTTCACTTTCACTAACAGCTTCGCTCCATCTCCTTCTCAGCCTTTTCCACCCTTTGCTTACCCACAAACAGGAAATCACTTATCTGTATTTTGTATCACTTGTATGTTTCAGGCCTGTTGTTTTATAAATTAAGCATGTGCTGTAGTTGGCAAGTGACCAGTTTCAGCTGATTGAAGTCAAAGACCAGGACCATGAGCTGGTGGGATACCAAGGGCTTTACCAACCTTGCCACACAGGTGAAGAAGTTTGTTTTTGACAGCGGCAGTTAATTACTCACTGTCTGTTTTGAAGGAAAGGGAATTCAGCTTTTTTTTCCAAATAGCACAATATATCACATAGGACATCAGGGATGGATTTAACTGGTAATTACCGGTAAAATACTGGTTTGAAAAGGAAAATACTGGTTGGAAAATCAGTAGCCAGTAGAACCTACTGGTTCTTATTTTGTTTGACTGGTTTCAAAAATAAAGGAAAAGAGAGAAAAAAAAGTCTCTGAGTCACAGAGAGAGAGAGCCGTACCGAGATGTAGTAGTGAGTGTATGACGCCTAATTTAATGTCATTTAATTAATTGACAAACACCGTAACAGTTACAGTTAGCAATTAACTTGTCACTGCATTCGTTGGCAGATTTTCGGTGGCAAAATTAGTTACTGGTTTCCGTGACTAGCCTACCGGTTCGCGTGCGAGTAGGTCTGTTTACTGTGACGTCGTACCGGTTTGCAAAATGCCTAGCGCGATCACTGGACATAAAAAGGAGGACAGAAAGATAATGCATAGACCTAGATGCAGTCAAAGACTATGGCCAGGTGTATTGCTGAAATACCAGTTAGGAAAGAAAAAAGCAAAAAAAAGCATGAAATACCAGTTAGGAAAGAAAAAAGAAAAAAAAAAGCATGGATTGACTATGTAGCAAAGACTATGTTAAAGTGTATCACTGAATATGAATTTGCTGGGCATCAGTTCATTGGTTGCTGAGGATGTATATATATACTTGTTTACCGTTGTGTACAAGACCTGCTTAATTTTTTCATATTATCTGACATAGGCCTTGAAGAATGCCCAGAAGAAGATCGACAAGGTGCTTGACATCGATGAGACTGAAAGTAAGAGTACAGGGAAAAGCACCAAAGGCTCACAATGTAAGCATTGGCTGCATTAATTTTAAACATAGTTTTCTAATTTTATTTATGCTGATGGGTGCATGTATGCATCGTCATTCATGTGTATTGAAGATTCTTTTTTGTTTTTTAGGCACACTCTTTTTTTTTACATACAATGTACATGTACCAAATATATATTGTGTGACATTGCTGTTGTTGGAGTTTATTAGTGTTAATTAGTAATATTTTTTTCTGTGAGAATCCACAAAGCACTGCAAGTTCCACTGTTCTTTATGACCAATATGAGTAAGTCTGATTTGCAACTATCAGTCTTAATTTTTGCTTGCAGCCAAAACAGCAACCAGTCAAGACGCAGCATCGAAAGACTCCTCTGATTCCTGGAACTCCTGGAACACATGGCTGGGATACAAGCCCTCTGAGGAAGCAGGAGGGGATTCAGGAGCTGACACAACAGACCAGTCAGGTGTCCATTCATCTTGGAGTTTCCCATGGGGTGTCCAGGACAGCAGCCCCACGGCTAAACGTGATGAACCAGCAGCTGAACTGGCAGCTTCGAATGTCGGTAGGCGCCCAGTTTCATCTAAACAGTCCAGTTCATCCCCGTCTGCTGCATCTTCAGCTAGTTCCAGGGGTGCATCCGTAACGCAGAAACAAAAACATGCACCTCCTTCAGGTGAAAGCTTGCCTGTAGCTACTGATGCAGTTGTGGTGAAAGAGCAAACGCCAGTGCTAGATCCTGCGGACAAAGACCCAAGCACTGCTGCAGGTTCTGGTGATGGAGTCGCAGCTGTTGGAAATCCTGTCACTGATACTCCACCAGTGGAAAGCAAAACGGCTGTGGAACTGGAAGCTGCTTCTGTGGAAGGAACTGTGCAAGAGGCTGAAGAACCAGTCGAGAGTACAGAAAGGAGCGAAGAACAGTGCCATGCAGAAGACTCTATGCAGAATGCAGACAGGAGTTCAGGGGTGGAAGCAGCTGATGTTCAATGTTCAGGAAACTATGATGAGCCCCAGGACCAGCTTCCTGAACTTGAGCACGCAAGTGCTGCAGATGCAACAGCTGAAGGTAGGGTGGATTCAGTAAACACAGACGCATGGGTGGAAGCTAGCGCTTCAGAAAACCTAGAAACAGTGGACAGGGTGTCTCCCGAATCTGAGGATGTGACAACTTCGGCTGGTAACCAGACACAGGTTGAAATGTGTGGGGGTCACGTGTTTAGTGCTCATCAAGCAGAATCTTCTGATTCTCAGTCTGACAAGAACTTGGATTCTGTGCCAGCAGAATTTGATGCTAAGGAAAACCAGCTATCAGCTCTTGTCCAGGGAGATGAATGGGTCTCAGGTAGCAAACCTCTTGATGATGCATTTGAGACAATAACCAGAGATTCCAGCAAAGAAACTCTTGAGAGTTTTGACACTGTTGCAAGTGTTGAGAGCTTTGACACTGTTGTAAGCACTCAAGGTTCTGGTGGTGAAGTGAGCGATGAATCTGGCCATTTGCAAATCCCCTCAGGTGATGATGTACAAGCTTCTTCAACCTCTATCACCAGCACATCATCAGAGCCCGTTCTACTGTCCTTGTCCACTGATGACAACATGGGATCACTGGCCAGCTCTCAGGCAGGTCAGGTTCTGTCAGAAGGGGACCTGGATGTCTTCAGCCCCCAGAGCCACAGCTCTCTTATCTCAGAAGAAGAATGTGAAAGGAAATCACCACCTCTCAACACATCCGTGGTAATAGATGAGAGAACATCATCAGTTGTCAGCCCACGTCTGGACTCCACTGCTACTGCAAGCAGCAATGAGTCATCCGAGACCAGCCGTCTGGACAGCAGCATAGACACCATTGTTGAGAGAAGCCCGCTGCCACAAGAAAACTTTCAGGATGTGGATGACAGAGAAGAAGCCCAGCATGGTTTCAGAGAAGAGCAGTTTTCAGAAAGCTTGTCGGATGCTGATGTCAACTCACCCAGTGCTTCGTTTGTGAAGTGCATGATAGAAGAGGCTATGGAGGATGCATCCAAGCTGGAGGACTCTGGTAGCGACAATCACTCAGAGGAAAAATCAGAGAGCTCCAAAGTTGATTCTGAGTTTGAGAAGAGTGTGTACAGTGGGCACGAGTCCAGTGATGAAATAGAGACAACCACTTCTTCAGACATCGAGATCATCTCTACACCAACACCTAATGGAGAAAAGAACATTGTTGATTTGTCCCCGCTGAAGTTTTCTTTGCAGGTATTCTTTTTCATTTTTTCGCAAATTGTCAGCTCCCAACTTGTAGTCTTGCCTATACAGCTATGCATTGGTCATCCCAGATAATTATAGTTTATTCAGCTTTTGCTGTTAGTGGCATGAGGACAGATTTTGTTATTATGCTCATTTCATGAACTATATATATGGTTGAAAGAACGGGGCAGCAGCATTTTTTTCTCCGATCATCTTCCTCAGCTGTTATGTGTGGTGTGCATTTTCAGTAAAGCAGCATAAACAAAATGTGCTGTAAAACTAAGACCATGATGGTTGCACTGTAATACAGAAAGCAGCCAGTGCACGAGGTCACGGTCAAGGACACCAGCGTACAGACAGCCAGTCAAGTTCAAGCACACACAGCAAGGGTGAGCCTGAGCAGCTGTTCCCTGAGCGCGACTTGGACCAGGAGCGCCATGAATGGCATCGAGAGGGTAAGGAGCATGGGCAGCATGACGGTGACACAGCCAGTGAGTTTTGCTTTGTCTCTCTTGCCTATGTTGAATTTGGCTGGTCTGTGTGTTGGTGAAAAGGTCAGGTTTGCTGGTTGATAATGACTGAGTATTGTGTAGGCGCTTCAGCCAGTTTCTTTAACTGGCTCAAAGCGCCATGAGCTGAACTCAACACTCACGCTCACGAGAACCTCACGCATTCTCTTACACACTGGACATGAACACATTACAATCACATGGTGCGAAGGGACAGCTCAGCAATTTAAGTTTCGGAATTTAGAGTTGCATATTTTTATTTTTATTTTCTTTTTGAATTTAGTGGGTTGAACATTTCCAAAGCAGAGGGGGAGGAAGCCAGAGTACCCGGAGAGAACCCCCGACGATCGGCCCGAATGAACGGTGTCATGTACGAGAAGGAAAAAAATTCTTTGCCCCGAGTGGGACTCGAACCTGACCTCTCGCATTGGTGACAAAGTCTCATAACCACTAGACCACCGTCCATTGGTTAGAGAAAAAAAAATTCCCTCGGAGTCAGAGCCTCGCATTTTATTGATAACCTGTACCTCTGTGTGTACCCTTTCATCTTCTTTTTTTTGTTTTTTTCACAACTCCAGTCTAATTGTCTTGTGGGTGTGATTTCAGATGATGACTTTGACAACCCTCAGAATCCTCAGCGTCTGCTGAAGGTAAGTAGTGGGTTGATGCCAAAGAAGCTGCGTACTCCCGTTCCCTTTCGTTGCACTGTGGAAACCATTTGCCTGCATGTGCCAGGTTCAGCAATAGAATATGAATCTTGTGGCAAATCTTGGGGAATGGAAAGAATTTTGAGAATGCATGGCTGGTACATGTTGTGCTACATGCTATCACACTTAGGTTGTGCTTGCTGGCTGTAGGTACTGAGCAGAATTGGGCATTTAGGGAGAGGTGCCTGGATAATTTTGTGTGGTAAGTGCTATATATGCAAATGCAACAGTTCATTGTAACAGCTTTCAAAAGGTCAGTATCCGCTTTGATTTTTTTTTTTTTTTTTTTTGGGGGGGGGGGGAGGGGATTAGAAGGGCAACCATTAGGTATTTTGTTTAAATTTGCAAAATTGTTATACCCAGCACCAATACAAAAAGGGAAAGTTCTGACAGTTTACAAACTTGTGGAAACACATGCAGGTGATTTGCTTCCACAGTATGTGGGTGATGATGCTTCTGCTATGCGTTACGGGCTCAAAATGGGCTTCAGCAGTCAGGTGCCTTTCGAAACTGGCTGTGTGACCCTAAACGCCATCTTCAACTGGGCGTCTGCTGTGTGTTTTCCTTTGTCACAGACTCTGAAGAGTCAAGATTACTCTGCCTTTGTGGCTGTTGAGATACTTGTGCAAAAATCTTAGTTTCCTTCAAGCCCATTTTGTGACTGCTGGCTTGCAGGCCGTTTGGAATATACATGTATATTCAGATTCAATTAATTTAAACGCACTTCCCATTCTTTGATTTTTGGCTCCCTTGTGTAACAATGGGAGTCTATGTTTTAACCCTCCGTCGTCTGTCTGTCTGTCTGTGTGTGTGTGTGTGTGTGTGTGTGTGTGTGTGTGTGTGTGTGTGTGTGTGTGTGTGTGTGTGTGTGTGTGTGTCCAGAAACCTTTAACGTTGTCATTTTCTCAGAATCTACAAACAGCAGGGACACCAAACTTGGCATGCTGATAGACAACCGCAAGACCTTTCAAAACATATCATTTTGAATGACCTTGACTCAAGGTCAAGGTCACTAAAGCTCTCTGTTTGAAAATTTTACATTGGCATTTTCTCGTAATCTACAAACACCAGAGGTTTTAGACTTTGTATGATGATAGACATCCATAAGAACTTTACAGATATACATGTGTTCAGTGGCCTTGTGTCAAGGTCAAGGCCGTACAAGCTATTTTTGTGAAACCTTAACATTGGCATTTTCTCAGAAACAACAAACAGCAGAGGTGCCAAACCTGGCGTGCTGATAGACAGTGATAAGACCTATGCACACATACCATCTTAAATGACCTTGACTCAAGGTCAAGGTCATTAAAACAGTCTGTTGGGAAATTTTACATTTGCATTTTCTCAGAATCTAGAAGGATCAGAAGCCTCAAACTATGTGTGATGATTGTCATTGGCAGCACCTTTACAGACATACCTGTGTTCAGTGACTTTTAGTCAAGGTCAAGGCCATGCAAGCCTTTTTTTGGAAACTTTAACCTTGGCATTTTGTCCATAACAACAAACAGTAGTGGCACCAAACGAGGCATGATGATAGACAGCAATGAGACCTACCTTTCTGAATGACCTTGACTGAAGGTCAAGGTCATTAAAGCTGTCTGTTGTGAATTTTAACATTACTGTTTTCGGGGGAACTACAAATACTAGAGGCATCGAACTTGGCATGATAATAGACATTGATGAGATCTCATTTGAATGACCTTGACCAAAGGTCAAGGCCATACAAACTGTTTCGGGGAAAATTGTAATATTGCCAAGGACTCAGAGCGCCAGAGACACTTTACTTGGCGTGATAATGGATAGTAATAAGAGCTTTACATACATACTCTTGTGAATGACCTTGACCTGTGTCACAAGGGAGCCGTGGAGGCTTCTGCCTTTCTAGTTATCCTTTAATTAATATTAATATCTCAATTGATTGTGATAAAATTTTATGACTATGAGGCTTGATCGTGCACTGTTCTGCTGTAATAAGTATTTCCCTTCCGGTCTTCTTTAACATCCCATAAGCACACCAAGCAAAAACAGCTGCAGCTCATGCATTAACTACAATCATATACACATCCCCTCCTTAAATCCATCCATGTAAGTGTCCAGGCAATGAAGTGGGTTCACCTGGATTTCAAATTTTATGTTAACAGTTCACAAACTGGAACAGTATTCCCACCTAGCGTCACATTGTAAACATTTTCCCTGTTGTCTACACCCTGTATATCTTCTCCGCGTCTCTCAACCTTGCCCTCAAACCCTATGCAATCACTTTGTTTATTGTTTTGCACTGAACACAGTGATCACAGGGTTTACTTTCTGTGGGTTATGGGGCACACATTCCTTTTGTTTTTTTTCTTCAGTCCCAATCATCAACTGTCTGGTACCCAGTGGTACGCTTTGAAAATTCTACTCCTGTGTGTGACTCCTAGTTTTGCTTGACAAAAGACAAGAGTTTTAATCCTTCCAAGATCTGATTTAAGAGAGTGTATACACCTGTTTCATCAAATGAGAGGTGGGCATTCATCTATCGATCTGTAATTTCAGTTTTTCAGTCAGAAATATTTGTGGCAACTCCACCGTTGCTGTTTGGCCTTACCTGAGTTACCATTCCTCATATTATTCCCAGTGACTAGAAGTGGTACTGTAGCTGGTTTAGTGTTTGAAGTACATGCACTGTTCACTGGAGTATGCACGTAATCTCTTCGAATTACATAGAGTTGTATACATGTATTTTCAAAATGTAAAACACATAACACCAGACAGAAGCAACTTGCTGCAATTATCAATTTTTTTCATGCTATATGTACCACGGCTTTGCCCTTCGGTGCAATGAAATCTTTTCTGAAAAGTCATTTCATGATGAACAGAAATATTTTCTGTGCTCCACTAACATTTTTTTCTGTGTTAATAACATAAATTAATGTAATATTGGTAAAGTGCAGACACTGACAATCTCCATACCAGCTTGTTCGTGAACAGACTAGCCAGTTGAATCACAGTACTAGTACATGTACTGTAATCATAGTACCCCTACTGTCTATCATGATCATGATTAGTTGTATGTAGCCTTATTGTACATGTAGTACACTGTACGTGTTACTCAATCATAGTCATACTATGAGAAGGCAGTGTAAAATACATAGAGATCTAACAAATAGACGTTTGAGTAAGGTAGCAGGAGTTGGTCTCGGCTGAAGAAACAAGCTGTTTGTGTGTATTGAACTAAATGTAATGGTATACTTTTCATCCCTGTGTATACAAAGTCAGGCAAGTTCTTAGATCTATTTAAACCTGCTTGATTTTTTTCCAATATTCCTTCATTAATTTTATAAACTCAGTGATGTACTTTTGTGCCAGCACATAAAATGCTTACATGTAGAGAAACCAAACAATTTTAAGACATTGAATTTAATTACAGATTCTATTGCTGCAGCTGATAAAATATGTTTTTGTGTGTAGTCATTCAAAGTCACAGACTTTATTTCTTTTTTGTCTTTTCTCATCTGTCTTTCTGGTTCACTCCTTTCAATCGACAACAACACGACAAGAAGTGATGTATGTGTGATAAATGTTTCTGCTGAACATTCTCTGTAATGAGTAAATGCTTGTCAGTAAATAACTTAATATCCAATTTATGAACTTACAGAACTGTAAAAACCAACAGGAGAAAGATGTTGTCAAGGTAATTTCAATTTGTCATTTTAGAGCTGTTCCCAGAGTCTTGCCTCTCTCTGTCTTTGGGCTTCTTGTAACATCTTTTGACATTTTTCACCACGGTCATTTCTGAACCAGTTCACTGCAGCACACAATCAGCCTGCTTTCTGTGTAAGAGTGACCTATAAAATTTAGTGATACAGATACTTTCAGACCCGATGATATTCCGTTTCTTATTAGTCTAGCTTGTCTCAGGAACCAAATGCAGAAGTTTTAATATCATGAATAGATCTGCATATAATTGTTGTCTATGCCAGCTCAGCCAGAGCAGTGACAATCATTGCACATAAAGGGCCAATTACAAATTACATTGGCAAGTGATACTCCAGGCTAACAGTGAATAAGCAGCCCATGCTGCTGTTTATTTCAAAGAGGTGGTAGGGAGGGGGTTGGGGGTGTCCATGTACCTCAGTAGACTTCTGGCACAGTATTAGCAAAGCACGCAGGGGTTCTCCTACTTTACAGTGATGGCTAAGTTAATACTGCAACACATAGAGTAGAGGAAACGGTTGTCAGTGCACAGAGCTACTTTAGACATGTTTTTCTGGCACTGTCATCTTGCATGAACACACACACACACACACATGCACACACAAACACAGACGTGCGCACACACACACACACACACACACACACACACACACACACACACACACACACACACACACATATTACCCATCGTCTTGTATTGTTATTTGGCTAAATTAGCAGATATCTCTGTATGCACAGCTGTGAAATAGGCTTCTTGGAAGAGTACTACATATCTGTGAAAATTCATGAGTCAGTGTTGCTTTGTACGTGTACTATAAAGTACCACTGACGCATTTGATTGCATTTTATTTTGGCAGTAGGTTTTCTTTTAGAAGCAGCTGTAACATCTGACTTTGTGTAGTTTTCTTTCTTTATTTTTTTTTTTTAATTTTATTTTGACTCCACTTGGAGCAGGCCCTATATTTGATTTTCACTTTGTGAAGAATCACATTTAGCACAAACAAGCTCTAAGCGACAGATCCGTTTTCTGACTTACCAACCATGGAAAATTTTCGGTTTCTTTCAGTTTATTATTATTTATGTATTATTTGACTCTCCAAAATTAATTTGTTCCAGGTGTGCAGTCATTTGCGATTTCGTTTGTTTTGTTTGTGTTGATTAATGGAGTTATGTTTGAATTGTTTGGTGGTGTTCTTTATTCATTTGTCTGTTTATCGGTGTCCTGTTTAAGTCTGTGAAACAGACTTAAGAATTTTAGAGGGTAGATGTGGATGTCTGTTCTGCATACTTTGCTTGTCTTTTTTATTATCCACATATATTTACCCGTTTCCACATGCAGGGATAGTGTGTGTGTGTGTGTGTGTGTGTGTGTGTGGTTTAGAGTGAGTGAAAGAGAAAATGTGTAGATTAAAACTATGTTTGCCTTTTTTTTTTCTCCTATGCTATCAGTGTGTAATTCAGTCTTGTACAACTTTGTGGGTTTGTGCGCAGTTACTGTTTTCTGAGATGATGGTTGATCAGTGGCCTCTTCCCCCAGCTACTTTTATTTTTTTAGTGGTTTATGTGTTTATGTCTGTCCATCCATCTGTCTGTAAAACGTTCAGGTGGGGGAGGGGGGGGAGGGGAGGGCTTTCCGGCACTCAAAAGATCTTCCTCTTTTCAACATTCCTGAACAACAATTGCTTCTTTGCACTCTGTGTTTTACTACTCTCTCTCTCTCTCTCTCTCTCAGTTACACGCATGTGTGCACATATTTCAGAAATCAGCAGAAAAACAGTGGGTAGCCAAGAAACAAAATCAGAAAAAAGAAAGTTACACTTACAGCATGTTAACTTACATCAGAAGAATACCCTCTTATTGTAAAGACATCTCCATAGGACAGATAGTGATGCATCAGTTGCCGGACAGTAATAATACTACTGTAATACATACAGGACACGTAGTAATTGTAAAATGGATCCAAATTTTGCTACTCCCCCAGAAATCCACACAAGAGAGGCAGAAAATTGTGAGAATTTTTAATTAACTTTTTTATTTTTTATTTATTTATTTATTTATTTATTTTCAGGGGGGGGGGGGGGGGGGGGGGGCACAGAATCACAGGTGGGCCAGTAATGCATGTAAGGATTAGCATTGATACCAACTGATTCTTCAGGCAGATCTCCAGACATGCATTGTCTAACGCGTGACAAGGTCTCAGCAATCAATAAGTTAAATGGGGCGGGCACAGCTTGCAGCACACACCTATTAATGAAACACAGTACTCTCCCACTTAGCCTGTTAAGATAGAAATGGAGGTTTGCTTTCTTCCATGTCTTAACAACCGTGCCACAGAAGCTTCTGCAGCTGTCTTCCATGTCATTGTAACCTTACCACCTAACGGAAGCTTCAGTAGCTATTGCCTGAGGTTGAGTGTTGCAGGGCTGCTTGTTATGTGGGGTTGCAGAAACTGGCGGAGATGGCGGAAATTCTCCAGGCTCGTGAGACCCGACTGGTGCAGCTTAGCAAGGACAACAATGACCTGCTGGAAACCAACAGCATTTTGCGCAGGTACGCTGTACTGGCAGAAATGGGAAATCATCTCGTGTCTGTCTGTCCGTTTTTCTGAGGAGGCCACTGATTCTCTGGCCACCAGCCTTCCCTCTGTGCCTAATGTAAGCCCAGTATGAGTTGGCCATCTGTCCCAAGTAGGTGAACGTAGGTGATCACTTGGTTGGTGAGTGGGCCTGGTATTGCTGTAAATCAGCTTTTGGTCTTTTTCCCTCTTTCCTCTAGGTTTTTTTCTTTTCTTTTCTTTTTCGCTGTCCCGTCTATCCCCACAAGCATCCTAGCAACCACCACCACCATCACCCCCCCCCCCCCCCACCTTCCTTTTTATAATTTATATTTTAAAAAATTTATTTATACAGTTATATTTATTTTTTATTTTTGTGCTCTTGTAATTTTTGACTGACACTTGATAATCTCACGTGAAAACACCTTCAGAAGTGGTCTATACCACTTGTCCTATGGTAAATGCCTAGCTTACCAGATCTGTTCAATATTAGCATGTGATATTTATCAGTGGTTGGTTGTGGTGTGGTTGCAGTCAGCTGCAACAAGTGGAGGAAGCAAGGGATACTGAAATGACTGATCTCAACGCCCTGACAGAGGAATTCACTCGTCGCATGGGAGAAAGTGAACGCAAGCTTCAGGCTGTCCTGAAGGTACACATTCGCCATTTGATTTGCTTCCCAAAAGATGAGTTGTCTAAAACAAGAAACGGCACACAAAAAACAACAACTGAAAAACCAGGTTTTTAGAGGTTCAGTACAATTGTTCTTTACAGTTGATAGTCACATGATGTACGTGGTTGTTGCATCTGCTCAGAAAAAGAGACATGTACGTGCATTTGTATCGTTATGTTCTGTTGAACTGTTATTCCAGTTAGCTTTTAGAATGGTGAGAGAATGCATAATCCTTTTTTTATGTTCACGCAGGAAAAGGAGACACTGAAACACCAGCTGCAAATGGCAGAGGGTGAACTTGCTAAAAGGTAAAATTAACTTTAGTTGGTACCAGCTTAGGTACAAATTTAAAAAAAAAAAAAAAATCAGATGAACAAGATGTATACACCACAGTGATCCATGGCAGTGCATGATAAAAATTTTTGAAAACCCTAATAGTTGGTGTCGTGTAAATTGTCTTGATATACTTCCAGTTCCACATCAGTGGGTGGGGATTTTTGTAGGCTTTTGATAAATTTCTATCAATTTGAATGCCTGTTTTTGGGTGTTTTTTTTTTGTTTTTTTTTTGTTTTTTTGTTTTTTTGGGGGGGGGGGGGGGGGGGTGCACATATTTGCAGCATCTACACATTTGATAAAGGTGTTGGGTTGTGCACGTATGGCAATAATGAAACATGTTTGTTTCCTGTTAGGTCATCTGACACCAGTCTTCAGGCTTTGCTAGAAGAGAAGGATGAGCAGATTGCTGGACTAATGGAAGAAGGTTGGTGTTGCTTATTTTGCAGTAAGCTTATTTTTAATTTTTTTTTTCAGTGGGGGGGGGGGGGGGGGGCACACACAGTCATACATCTTGATACAATCATGTAATGCCATACGGAACAGTCTAACTTCATTTTTGAAGACTTGTATGTCAGTACCAAGGTAGAATTGTTTTAAACTGTGCATCTTTTGCTACTTATTTTACTTTCGGGTGCCAGGAGAGACCACCAAAAGCCTTTGAAAATGCTAAAAATGTTTTTCCGAAGGGGAACCCGGCTAGGGTTTTTAGTTCTCCAGCCTGGTCTTGTCAGATTCCTTAGTTAAGCTTGACATTTTCTGTGTTCAACTACTGTTGTAGTTTTACTTTCTCAGGCTACAGCTACATGACCACAAAGTGATATTGGCATCCTTTAAGTTTGACACTCATAAGTAGCCTTTAGGCGTGAACATTTTCAGTTTAGTTTTACCATCGTAAGTACAAAATTTTTAGTAACTCTTAAACATCGTAAGCTTAGTTACATGTGGATGTACCCTATTGTTAGCAGCGTATTGTACAGTTTTGGAAGCCGTTGGCTTCTACTCAGTGCAGCACGTCCTTACATAGATTTAAGGGCAGTTTCTGCTGTCTTGGTACCACCGGCACTGTTGGAAGTCAGGCTGGCCAGCCCTGGCACCTGTGTTGTAAAATCCTTTTTACTGCGTGTTTCAGGCGAAAAGTTGTCAAAGCAGCAGCTGCAGAACAGTAACATCATCAAGAAGCTGCGAACCAAAGAAAAGGAAAATGAAGGAGTGATAGCTTCACAGAAGTAAGATACATGAAGTAGTTTCCATTTTGCTCTTGTTGACTTGTACGAAATATGGCTGTACATACACAGAATGCATGCACACATACAAGGTCACTATCATAATTTGTTACTTGTTTCTGCTTGTAATTTCAAAGGGTTTTTTTTTTTAATGGCACTTCTATTGTTTCTTTTTTGCTGTCACTTGTTGCTCCATTTGAATTTGAAGGCTGACAGACCACACTGTTGCGTTCTTCTTGCCATTTATCAACATCAAGACTTATTTTCGTATTCTATTTGGTGTGTAGGAAGAAGTTGGAGCAGCAGACAGAAGAGCTTGAACAATTAAAAAAGGTGCTGGATGTGAAAGAAGACATGGAAAAAAACCAGGCTGGTGAGTCAAGGATATTGACAATTTAGCAGACGCCACTGTTCTTTTGACTCTTACATATTTTCACATCTGTGTGTATGAATCTGTGTGTATGAATCTGTGTGTGTGTGTGTGTGTGTGTGTGTGTGTGTGTGTGTGTGTGTTCTTCTTCTTGTTCTTGTTTGGGATTTTTGTTTGTCAGTATCTTCAGATCATTTTAAGCTTTATATGGATTTTGTGTGTGTTGTATTTTAGGTTTTTGCCATTATCATTGCAAACTGTTGCTTACATTTCTTCAGATGCCATCAAACAGCTGAATGCTGCTGTGCAGATGCTTGAAAAAGAGAAGGCAAAGATGAAGGTGAGTTTTGAAACAGCTTACCGTAAAGTTTTCTTCAAAAAACAAATGAATTGATTATATTCTGCAGTGCAAAGTGAAGACTCTTCAAGTCGGAGCAGCAAATGTTTTTCTTTGTGGTTAAGTGAGAGACAAGGGATGTCTTCAGCTTTAGTTATTACCAAGGAAACTTCGCATATTCCATTCAGTTTTTATGATACAAGTCACAGTTACATATAAATCACTAAGTGTTTCTCCTTTCTCATCTTTGTGTTCATACTTTCAGATTGATGTGGATTCAGCAGATGAGAAGATCAGAGGCCTCCAAGCCACTCTGGATAATTCTTACAAGTGAGTATTGAAGCAAGCATGATAAGCACAGCAGATCAGAGATGCAGCTAGTTGCGCCATATGTACTAGACTTTTATTTCTGTAAAGATAAAGTTCAGTAGAGACAGTATTCATTAGCTTTAGCTTCACTGTCTGGATCCTTTTATTTCTGTGCCTGCTCTCACACAATGTCCCTCCACCAACTTGCAGGGAAATAGCAGAACTACACAAGAGCAATGCTGCCCAGGACAGCCGAGCGCAACAGGCTGCTTTGAGTGCAGAGATGCAGGTGAGGGAGGAACTGAAAATGGCCATGGAGCAGGAGGGACAGCGCTACCGACAGGAGCGGGAAGCACTCATCACGCAGGTGAGCAGTATCTTTTGCTTGCTTCCTTTTCACAGAGGCCCATTTCTTTGGAAGCAGCCACTCTCTTAGACATGTCAATCTGAAAATCTCCCAATTTGTTTTCAATGGCTTGTTGAAATAAAAGGTCACTTGATGAAGAAAGGATGTGTCTGTTCAACTGGCTTTTACATAAACTTTGAAGTAAGGAAGATAGAGCACAACAGGCTATCTTAGAGGTAAACAGCAGAAATGAATACACAGTATGTGCACTAAGTAGGCGTGACAGTTTGTTTGATGTGTACAGATCGAGGACTTGCGGCTGTCAATGGCTCGGATGGAAAAAGACCACAACCGCCGAGAGGAGATCCTGAAACAGGAGATATCTGATCTGCAGATGGTATGTGCATGAAAACTGCGCATTTTTAGCCCCAGTGCCATAGGTGTCCTTATCTGAGTGCTTATGCGTCCTTCCCATATGCTTAAGTATTACATTCACTACATTGTAAAATGCAGGCCTTTAGATTATATGCATAATGTTACTGCTTTGTTGGAGAATTATCTGTGCTTACAGTAAAGGGTTTCTGTGGAAACTGCTATTAGTGTACGTGTTTCATTCGTGGTGGCAGCGTTTGCAAGAGGATGAAAGCCGCAGCCAAGATTTGACCCAGAGCGTTACCTCTGCCACACGACCTCTGCTGCGACAGATAGAAATCTGCGGACCACACACAGCATTCAGACATCAGCCTGGGAGAAAGTGGAGAAGAATCTAACAGACAGACTGAGTATGCTAGCTTCATGTATTACTTGTCAGTAATTGTGTATTTTCTATGTGTGCTTTATAAGAATGTCAATAAAAGTTACCTGTTTTTTTTTTTTTCTCGTTTTTTTTTAAATTATTTTTTTTTACAATTACTATTTCTGCGATGAAAAGGTGATGTTTTCACTAAATCTACGTCAAAGTTACATCCTTTCTCCAGTAATGGTAATTTATGGCAACATTTCTCACATCCGCTGTCTTTAATCCAGTGGCATGAGCATGCTGTTCTTCCTTTTTATTCACCATGTCCATGGCTGTTCTAAGCTGCTGTTCATTATCAGGTGAGGCACAGACAGCGCTAGCCATTGCGCAGGAGAAAGATGAGGGCGGCCACAGAAAAACTGGCTGAAGTCACCAGTCGATGCACGGCCTTGGAGGCAAGTAACTCACAGCTTCGCCAGGAGGAAAGCACGATCTGTTGGCACAGAGGGAAAGTGATCGCCGCCGAATTGACCTCCTTGAAGACCGCAAAGCTAGGTGAGACAATTTTTTACATGCCCCCCTGTCATGAGAAGCCTATTCAGTAACAGTTGTGTTGTTTTTTTTTTTGGGGGGGGGGTTTTCACTGAAGCAGTTTCCTTTGTCACTTAATTAAGCACTTGATCTATGTTGTTTCTGTGGTTTGTCCTGTCAACAGTGAAGTCCATTTAAAGTGAAAAACGTACATTGCAGCAGATACATGTGTCATTATGGTGACTTTTGTCTGGTTGTAAAGTGCTAGTGTTGGTTTGTTGCAGTGATCTTGCCTCAGCTGGAGCTGACCAAAGCAAAAACTATCAGACGAAGTTGCCAGTTTGAGGAAAGATAAGGTATGTAAGAAACGCTTTCTGCATATTTCACACAGGTACAGGCTCCATTTTTATGACTGCAGTGAATTCACCTGCAACACACACTTATCATTGATCTGTGCTTTGAATGGGTTTCAGGTGTTCCTGGAATCACAGCTGGAGACTGAACGCAGTCGTCTTGAGGCAGAGCCGCCAGCGAGTGTCTGTTGCAGAGGAGCAAATTCGCATTTTGGTCAGTCAGCTATCTGTTTCAGTTTTTCCATTTGGGAGCATTTTGATTCTGATTCTTATGCTTCAACTCTTGAGTTTTCAATTGCTTGAGTTTTAAAATTTGTTCACACCACAAACATATATTGTGAAGTGGTCATCTGGAAGTTATCCATAGTCAGAGGATGACAGGGCACTTAACTTTGTATGTCTTTGGGTAGCATGGGAAGCCAGTAACAGAGTAACGTGTTGCATGTGCAGGAAAGAGAACGTCCAAGGTCCAGAGGCACACCATCACCAGTGTCTGTGTCTCGCCGGAAAGCATGAGCAGCAGTTCAGTGAGCGTTGCGTCCACACCGACCTTGTTCCCCCAGCACAGACCTTCGGTCAGTTCGCAGTTCTGTCTTGTGGAGCAGTACTACACTCAAGTAGCTGTGGTTTACTTTTGTGTGTCTGGGGTGGACATTGATGTAGTCCCTAGGGTGTACTGTTGGATAATCAGTACACATTTGTTATCAGTGCTTTAATAAATATGAGGTTGACAGTTTTACAGTTTCTTTTAGATACGTCTATGAAGCATTCACACTTCATAAGTGTTGGAAGTATGCATCTTGACTTTTTGGTACTGTACATGGTCGGTGGTCGGTGGTCTAGTGGTTAAGAGACTTGTCACCAATGCGAGAGGTCAGAGGTTCGAGTCCCAGTCGGAGCGAAGAATTTTTCCTTCTCGTACGTGGCACCGTTCATTCGGGCTGATCATCGGGGGTTCTCTCCGGGTACTCCGGCTTCCTCCCCTCTGCTTTGGAAATGTTCAGCTTACCAAATTTGAAAAATAAATGCAACTCTAAATTCCAAAATTTAAATAGCTGAGCTGACCCTTCGCACCACGTGATTGTAATGTGTTTATGTCCAGTATGTGAGAGGATGCGTGTGATTCACGTGAGCGTGCGTGTTGGGTTCAGTTTGCGGCGCTTTGAGCCGATTCATGAAATTGGGAAAAGCGCCTACACAATACTATTATTATTATTATATACTGTCATGTTCTCCCATACATGGCTAGCAGGCCCACTCTCTAAGATTTTGACTTTAGTCATTTGCATGACTGCAGGAGGATGCAGAGGGCCACTTCATGACCCCTCCAGGGATGAAAACGAGCCTGTATGACAGTATGCGACAGTCAGGAGCCACTGTTCTGGTAGAAAACTTACAAGCCCAGCTCAAGCTGCGTGAGGGCGAGATATCCCAGCTGCAGGTATGTTGTCCGTGACCTTGTTGGCAAGAGCATGTGGCTGTGTTTATTTTGTGTACACCCTGAGTTGAAAAACAGCATTATAATTTTATTTAGAATAGGTAAAGTTGACTGGAGGGAGGAATTCCCCCCCCCCCACACACCCCAAACCCTGTCTTTCAATGAAAAAGCCTTTTATATGAAATGCATTCATTTTTCCCACTGGGAAAGGGATGGGGGGGGGGGGCACTTATTTGTCTTCACCCAGAGAGGGATTCCATGAGACACACTTTGTAGATAGTGATGATGACAATTCGTGCATTTTTTCAGGAGGAAATCCAGCAGCTGGAGCAGACACGGGAATCAATGGCACGTGAGCTTGTCAACCTGACCAATCAGAATGAGGAGCTGCAGGACAAGGTGGCAGAACTGCCCAAAGTGCAGGAGAACTACAATGTAAGAAATCGCAGATTGTGTTTCAGTTGGTCTTTTCGTAAGCTGCTATCAACTGTACAGTCCAAAAACAACCACGAAAACCGCGTACAGTTTCTTTGTCACACTTGTTCAGTTACATACCAAGAGAATGCTTTATAATCCTTGAGATGCCAGACAAATGCAGTCAGAACATGTTGAGTCACCAGATACGCTTTCTTTTCTTAATAGTTACCGTTTCTACCGTCAGTTGCAAAGCAAGTCAGAGTTTCATGTATACCGAGGTGAAACAAACTGGTCAGCGTGTGGATGTGTTGACATACATGTGATATTTCTACTTCTGCAGGCTTTGGACAGCCGATACAATGCTCTACTTCAGATGTATGGTGAGAAGGAGGAACAGGTGCAGGAGCTGATGCTGGACCTTCAAGATGTCAAAGACATGTACAAATCACAGGTCATGTTTTGGAGTCACACACAGGCTCAAGATTGATGAAGTTATTGCTGCAGGAGGCCCGCTATTCTGTCCTTGTGGGTCAAGGGTCTGTTAGCAGCACAGTCAGTCATAGAAACACACAGTCTCAGTTTTATTCAATTCAGCGTGTATGTTAAGCATGGACACCAGTTCATGCTTCTGTATGCCATTTTGGATGGGTTCAACAACAGTTCAAAACAGCAACTGCAGCTCTCATAGGCCAGAAATGAGTACAGATCAGAGGTGCATGTATGTGATTACAAGTGAATACAATTCTATACAGAAGACTTCTCCCTGTCACATTTTCAGTGACAAAAATTGCTTTCAAACCACTCCTGATGAGTCGATAGTTACAGTATAGAGCAACAGCTGCAAGGTGTTTCACAGAGCAAAATTTGTATGCATATACGAGAACTTTTGCCAGTTACCTTGAGCACAGGAAAAATGAAGGGTAGAAAAAAAGACTACATTTCTGCAATTCGTTGTACTGTACCTCTAGTTAATGGTGCATGTGTTACATGCACATAAATTGACATCTTGCATTATCTTTTTATTTTTTTATTTTTTTCAGATCAATGCCCTGATGCAGTGACGGCACATCTTCTAAGTGATGCCAAATGATGAAAAATACCTTTTTAAAAGATGTGTGGTTCATGAACATTCATTTTAAATAAGTGGTACTATGGAGTTTGTGATAATGTTCTTCTTTTTTTTTGGGGGGGGGGGGGGGGGGGCTGTTCTGAAATATGGGGAGACAAAGGAAAACACCTGCAATATCGGCATTGCAGATATGGTTGGGATGATTTGTTTTCACTTTTCAAATTCAGTTGTGTGGGATTTCCTTTAACATGGTTGGAGCTTGCATGATAAAAAAGACATCATCAGATTGGGTTTCAAAGCTTTGAAATGTGCACAATGTGGGTTGCTGTGAGCTGATCAGTCCACAATCAGACCAGTTGTGGGCATTATTTAGTGCATTTGGTAATCCAGTCGCCAAAGCTTTTCGGGAATATTTTTTGGAACTGTGATTTTGAGTAAATTTATTGGAAGTAGACATTTGAAAACTTTTGACCCAACTTTTTATCAACCATGGATATGATTCTGAAACAACTGACGCCCTCTGCATAAGCAGAAATTTGGGTGAAAATGTGAGGTGGGAAAATTAAAGTTTTGAAATGAGCCTAAAATATACCTCCCAAAAATCTCAAGTGACAATGATGTCGGTGTAATCTTGGTCAGTAACTGAGTGTACTCCTAAAACGTTCAAGACGCAGTGGGAAAAAGTGACATCAGTGAATGACATCAAATTGCTAGTTTGGAATAGTTCCATTCCTGGCCAGGTTTCCGAAAAAGCAATGAAAGCAATGAAAATAATGATTTAGGCTTGTTTTACAGACGCCGTGAAGAAGTGGAGAGACAGAGAGCACTGGCTGCTATAAAATGTATTAGGTCACAACTTCCTGAATAACCTTTTCTCTGAAATAAATCTACAAAAGTGGCTTCATAAAAAGTATGTGCCGAAAACTGTTGGCCACCAGTTTACCAAATGCACTACAGGGATCATCCAAAAACATGCATTCCTTGTAACCAGAGGTTTTTATGGGGGGCGTTGTCTTGGATTGGGAAGAGTCTCCTTCGCGTATGGATGCTGTAACCTGCAAGAGCTCTAAAATCATACGTACTTGTGTACATAGAGTAAATGCTGTGCCAGGTGTAATGAACGAACAAGGGAGGAGGTTACATGTACAAAGCGTGTGCCATACCAGTGACTCAGTTTTGCTGGGTTTTGGCATGATTGTTTGCAGGGAAGTAGAGTAGATGTCAGCCGTCATGTATGTGGGACAGCTGTGCGAGAGAAAAAGTTACATTGAGAGTTTTACATACAATCTTGAGCAGTAACCTTTGACTTGCTTGGAATGTAGTAGCGGATGCAAACTTTGCATGTGATTTCTGTGGTTTTATGCATTTTGGTGGGCAACATGAAGAAATGTAATGATGTACACTGCACACAAAAACTTACATAGATTCACCTTTAACGTGTAAGTGCTTTGATAGGACAGTGTACACAGGGTTGCACATTTTCCACAGCTTCTATAGGACAAAGTGTCCTGGAAACAGCAAAGTGATAGGACACAGTGTCCTGGCCACTTAGTGGCACTGAATAAAAATTTTAATAGGACAAATGTCCGCTTGAGGTGGGAAAAATAGGACATTTGAAATTTCTATGGGTCAATGTCCTGGGACCGACTTAAATGTGCAACCCTGGTGTACATGTACTACAGTATACTCATCACAAGAGGTCAAGGATCACTAGAAAAAACAGTCAAACTTATTGAAGACGCAAAGCTTTATTTTGCCTCCACACCTGTGTATAAAGGCAGACAAGCCAAAGTACCACAAACACATCTCCATTTCATTTAAAACCTTGGTGTTGTGAGGTGTTAATTTTGATCAAAATTCGGGCATTTAGTTGTCCCCGATGTGCATGAGCAAGACTTTCTGCGTACACTGCATAGCCCGACTTGTCAACACAACTGTGAAGTTTAAAACTGACCGGTTTTTAACTCCCAGCATTTCTTAGTGGTCCTCGAGTTTTTGTGATGAGTGCATCTGTCTGCAGCGTGTCAGACCTGATGATGGGAGAATGATGTAAAGGTCGGTGAAGCAGGTTTGCTGAAGGTGGTTGCCAGCTTGCATTGGTGGTATTTGCACTGCATCTTCGCACACAAACATTAGAGGACTTGGTTCGCACTTCTCTTGATTCTTGAAAATCCATATCTCCATTTGCCAGTGAATGGCCTCTCCACTTTTGGGTTGCTGTATTGTGCAAGTTTCAGGGTGCGCACATTTCAGTCCATGTTATGTCATATTTGAAAATGCGTGAATGCCTGTGATAAAGATGATACATGAGGTGACCGTGTGAAATCATTATTTTTCATAATGCCTGTACATATAAAATATGCTAGTATTGGTGTACACATCCGTGGGAAAAGAGGTCACTTCTGTGATGTGAATCAACAGAACTAACCTGCTGCTGTGGTGAACATTGTGATTTGTTTTAATTTAAGAGGGTTAATGAAAAATCTTAATAAAAAACAAGCTTGCATAAGTTGTGACTTTGCCGTTTTCAGAGTGTGTAAACGACTACAGTTCTTTACTCACTTCACATGCACACTGAAACATTGCAGCAAACACATCAACTCACACAAGCAGCATCTGCACTGAGGACACAAAACATTCTCTGTAACTCTCAGCATTTATTCCAATCCAAGTTGATTCCAAGCCTGTTTGAAAAATTTGTCACTACAAACATTCAACAGACCTGTCCTATTGTCAGTCACACAAACACACTCTAGATTTGATCTGCAACAGGGATCTTGTGCAGCTGAAATCCAATTTCGAAACTATACACCATTCAAGTATTTACTGATATATCACTGCTAAAATGTTCCCTGCATTTACAGTCTTTGCTGGTCCAACTGTTGCGATCCTGCTTGCAATATAGACAATCAAAACTGAAATAACTTCCTATCTTGCAACACAAGTTAGAGTAGTTTGTTGTCCTTGTGCCCTGGCTGCATGGATGGGACGTGTGGCCAGAAGGTTGGGCGATTGATAGGATCCAGAGCTTTGTCAGGGAAGTAGTAGGCAAACATCTCCAGGGTCATTTCTTCTGGCTTGGGTAGGCTGTCGATCTTGGACAGCTGTCCCGATAAAAAGCGTTTAAAAAAAATAATTATGACACTCTTTGATTCCCACTAATCCCAGCCATATCCCAAATAAAAGCTACAGCTTCTGTTTACATTATATGATTAATTCATATGATTAGCAGACATTCTGGGCACAACCCCAGGATAATCAGTCCTGCAGTACACTAAGTGCATCACACCAAACGTGAGCTCTTACAATAACTACTACATGTACTTTTTTCAGCATCACACAGAGTGAACCAGTCACACTACCATTTCAACCTGGTTAACAAGAAGAGGTAGAAGAAGAAGACAAAAAAAGTAAGGTGGAACATAAGTATGAACAAAACTGCAGGCATGTCCTGATTATTTCATCTGGACTGGGATTCCGTGTCTGGTGGTGTGTGTGTGTGTGGGTAATGAATGTGTGTGTGTGCACGCGCGTGTGTGTGTGTGTGAGGGGAAAAGAGAACAAACCAGAACTAACGCACGCAGCTGCATAACACTCACCAGCAACTTGGCATCGTTGATCTCATCTTGCCGTCTAGCAATAAAGGCCTTGCTGGCTTTCTCCTGAAAGTTTGTCACAAACGAGCAGATGCAGATACATGAGGTGCACAATATATTTGTTTACACAGTGGTGTTGGGTTGTGGTGCAGGACATACAAGTGGGTAGAGGAGTCAAAGCGAGGAGGAAAAGGAACACATTTCATTCTGTTACAACTGATCAAAGCCACTGTTCACACTCACAGATGCTCTGTTCTTACATTTTATGGCATCTTGTTTACACATTATCATCACAGGGAAAACTGATGTCATGGCATATTATTAATATTAATGCAATTTTTATGGCACTCATCTGCTTGTGGCACATAAAACTACTTGGCACGTACGATAGTATCAAGCAATGGAGCGGAAGTCTGTTTCATGTCTTTTACAAATAAAATCTGACATACAATGATACATGAAAAGTGAAAAGGCAAAAAAGTCCACCCCTTTGTGGTACAATCTGTGGCAACTATTGGTGCCCTTCAAGTTCAAGATGTGCAAAGTCAAAAGCAGCTTACCCCTGCTTCCTGTTGATCTTCGATCTCCCTCAATGTGTCGGCGGAGTCAATCGGGTATGGTACATTCATACTTTCATACTGTAATAAGACACACAATGTTTAAAACTCACTTTTACCACAAAAATATGAATTTCATACAGAACTTTATAAGGAAAATACACTACTGTCCTTACGGTGCACGGACAATAATCAATCTCAAATTCACCAGTTTGAACTAAAAACAATCTATACACTATACACACACCTGCCTACCCACCAAACATGACGTGAGTAGTGCCAAAAACCAAACGAGTAGTTTTCTGGCCAAATGAGTAGTCCTAACGTATCCCAACCGAAATGTGCCACCTTGTTGCTTAAGCTACACATCAACTATTCTATTCTTTGGCTTGTTTGATTCAACTGGTTACAGTGTATATATATATGTATGTACTACCATAGTATCTCAGTATGTTTTTTGTGTGTGTTTGTTTTAGCCAAATTTCTTTCTACCGGGTATTTATACATTGTTAAACTTTGAATGATGTGCGTTCAAAAAGCTGGATCGGCACAAGCAAAAGTTCAGATCGGATTTGACGAAACGCTAACCGCTAAATTACGTAGATTTAGGAAACAAAATTGTGTAGTGGGGATGTTAAATGCGTAGTTGTGTAGTAAGCCCAAAATTACTTAGTCTTCTAATGTTCTATGGTCAATGCGTAGAGTAGGTAGGTCTGCATACATGTACATATATATACATGTGTATGTATACATGTATCATTAACAATGCAGACAAGAGGTCCTCTGTGGTTTGCTCCACCAGCTGACTTAGACATTCCCTTCTAAAATCTGTTGTGTGTGATCTATGAAGTGTAATCTCAAAGGAGAGTGCATGGCAAGCGACACTGTTTTGCTTGTCTGTGAATGTGCAGAAAATGTTTCAGACCATGTAAACATTTCTACGAAGGGATGAGCGACTATGGCTTTAGTAATGTAGCATGCCTGTAATGCTGTACTGGTTTGCAACAAGCTCGCAACAACTGGGCCAAATCAAACCCTGGATATTTACCCACATAAGCAACATAATTAAGTCATCAGGTTAATATAATTTTTGCTTTAGCCTTTTGTAAAGCGGATACTGTCTTTTCCGACCTGTGATCACGTATTTAACTGTCAAGTGCCAAGGTAGTATTAAAATATGGGTGGCATTTCTTAACACTTCTGTTCTGTAAAAATTTACTTACTGCTATGTTGTTGATTGTGCTAATCTAAACTACTTACTGCTTTTTGAAACTCATCAGCCATGGCCGGTTTGGGCAGTTTGCTTTTGTAGTAGGCAAAGTCAATCTTTGGCAAGGATTCCGGATACATATGAACCCTGCAAAAAGAACACTGAAATTGTGAATGAACCCAAGACAGGTGTACACACTGTATTATACATCTCAGCGCTACTGTTTGTTTGCTTGTTTTATAAGCTTTTTGATGTATAATTGGGGTGTTTATTATACGTACATGTATTATGACCGGCATTTGTAGGGGTCCCCGTTTGACATTGACATCGAAATCATAACAAGTCAAATGCTCTTAACAAACGCTTACTTCATCACATAGGCTTCATTCCTTGCTCTAAATGCTCTGTAATATTCTTGCTGTCTAGGCGGTACTCGCTCTCTGAATGCGATCCAGTCTATCGCACTCTTTGCCACCCTGCCACTGCCACGACCAGCGGATGCCATTTTTGCTTCTCAAAAATGGAGGAACGACCTTCACCTCAAGGTCTCAATGTCTCGAGCATTCCCGTCCAGCAGACGACGAGAATACACGAGAGTAACCAAGCGAAGATGCCCACCTGAACACCTTTGGATAATATTTTTGGCGCCGTGTGTCCTCAAAATTTGTGAGATTTGTCAGAAGTGTTTACTGTTTAATAAGGTGGAGAAGGGTCAGATAGTGTTTTTTATGAGCTGCGATGGCGAGCAGCAATGGAGTGGTTGGTGACAGAAAATCAGAAAAGATGGAAGTGCAGACAGTGCACACAAGCACTGTTGCTGATGATTTTACAAGTGTGAGGAAAGGCAAAAATGAGTGGGTTCAGCTCAATGTTGGTGGAACAACATTTTTAACCACTCGAACAACACTGGGAAGAGATCCCAAATCATTCCTATATCGTCTAATCCAGGAAGAGCCAGACCTCAACACAGACAAGGTTAGTATTGATTCATTGCAGCAGTTACACAGTTGACATGCAGATTGACTGGCACTCTCTATAAAAATAGAAAGTCTTTAACACTGATATTTTGGAGACACGCCCAGTGATTAACTGCTCTCACCAGATCCATATTCACCCCCTGATCGCATTACTTCCATTTTGTAGGCATTTTTATTGCCCTGGTCACACCCAACACAAGTTTCAGTGTCATACATGATACAATGGTACCTCTCTTATCTTTTGATCAGTTTCATTCCCAGTGTCATGAAAGGTATTAATTGGAACTCTGATTTTTGTCTCTGTGCAGTATAAATGATGAAAATAAAGCCTATTGCTCATGAAACTGTATGCAGAGGTGGTATTATTGACTAGCTGACACAGTACACTGCGTCAGTGTGCATGTAATGATACGCATTGTCTCCCGCATGGATACATGTGGTGTATGTATACATAATTCAGTGATCGCTTGGAATTGCATTGCTCATGTAGCAAACTTCTCTTAACACAGAAAGCAAGGGGGTGGGATGTATAGATCATAGTGAAAAGTCTTCAAGTACAGTTAAAAATAATACTAATATCAGCAAAATAACTGAGTCTTTGAATCAATGAATGAACAGGTTCTGCAACCCCCTTGGTTTTTAATATGATGATCCAGTTTTGTTTTACATGTATACGTACAAATTTGCGTGTGTACCATGCAGGATGGGAGTGGAGCATACTTGATTGACAGAGACCCCACATATTTTGGCCCAGTGCTCAACTATCTTCGCCATGGAAAACTGGTCATTAACAGAGACATTGCAGAAGAAGGTACTGTATGTGCATCTAGAATGACACACAGATTATGTTGGGCCAATAGAAAATTTATTAGACTTTATCGATGCTGTTTTTATTTGTAAGACTCTGTGTGTGTGTGTGTGTGTGTGTGTCACTGTGTGTGTGTGTGTGTGTGTGTGTGTGTGTGTGTGTGTCACTGTGTGTTCGTGTGTGTGTGTGTGTGTGTGTGTGTGTGTGTGTGACTCACTGTGAGACTGAGAGTGAGTGAGTTAGTAGAACTAGTCTTAAGTAGTGATTGATCGGCCATTTTTGTTGCTCTGTTTGTTGTCAGGTGTTCTAGAAGAGGCTGAATTTTACAACATCACAGAACTGATAAAACTGGTAAAAGACAGAATCAAAGACCGAATGCCAAGCAAAATCAGGTAAAACTCATTTCCTTTTAGAGACTTTACTTATCACAGTTTCACAGTCTTGTTTAGGTTTTGTTTTCCCTTGGTCTGTTAATTAAACATAATTTACAAAGCTCTACCATACACACTATGTATGTATGCATAATTCTGAAGTTCACAAATAATTAACGGTTGATTTTTGTTCCCTTTAAAACAGATGTGATTGTTGTGTGTAATTTGTCTGAGAAGTGTCATTTCTTTTGCAGACATACATGAAGAATGTATACAGGGTCTTGCAATGCTCAGAAGAGGAGCTTACACAAATGGTTTCCACCATGTCAGATGGCTGGAAGTTTGAACAGGTACGTGCATCTCGACCATCCTGTTTGAAACTTATTGTACAGTGCATACCAGAAACACTTCCCCTGTGCTGTAATTGTGAATCGTGATCTGTATGTATGATTTTTATTAGTCATTGGCCCAAGTGACAGGTAACTTTTAGTTTGTGTTCCAACATCTTGGCATTCTTGGATTCCTTGTCTACTTACTAAAACAGTCTCCTACAGACTAATTCAGGGAAAGTGCTGTTTGAATACCTGGGTCGATACGCGTGAAGATGTGACATTATTGTCTGTTTTAAATACGCTAGTCTTAACACTCGTTATTCTCACTCTCAGTAACAACAAAATTAATTGGGTACATCCGGTGCAGACTTACAGGTGTATTAATTATTGTAACATCGTCAAATGTTGTAATGTGATTGATACTAATGATAGATCTATCTGGATCTATGAGTATAGATCTGGAAGCAAGATAAAACTGTTGTCTGTCCACCCCTATGGTACCGGCCAGGGTTTATTCCAGGCCAGTGATTGGAATTTTTCCCACTTTTTTTTTTTTTTTTTTTTGCAGTTGGTGAATATTGGCTCACAGTACAACTATGGCACAGAGGATCATGCAGAGTTCTTGTGTGTAGTTTCAAAAGAGTGCCCAAATCTAGTCAATGGCCCGGACAATGAACACTCAGACAGAGCCAAGGTAAGCAGACTTTCTCTCTTCTTTCAAAGTTTTTAAAAAATTTCTTCTCACTTTTTGTCTTGCTCGGCAGGAAGCCGTCTTTGTCAGAGACACTGCTTCAAAGCTGTCAGTTTAGGTTAATTTGATGTGTGGTCATAGAATAATGTTTGGCATGTAGCAGTTAAAAGTCTGTACATTTCCTGTGTGTCTGACTATCTCTCTCCATGAAGCACTGTGAAATTCAAAGAAATTGCAACATTTATGTCACCATTAACATTCATGCACAACTGTGATTAGAGTTTGGCACCAGAAAATACTCTGAACTGAAGAATAGGCTGTCTCTCTTTGTTGAAATGGGACAAGCAAAAGTTTACATAATTATATACATTCAGCTGCAAAGTTATTTCTGTTTTTCACATATATATATATATATATTATAATATTGCATCCTGGAACCATGATGGGTAAACAGAAATGCTTAGTGTTACTTTAAGGGTTTGTGTTGTACTTGCAGGTTCTGCAGCTGAAGGGGTCCCGGATGTGACTGCAGCTTTCACAAGGTTGTCATCATTTCTCTCGGTCATTTTCTGCATCAAGTTGTCATCACACTGTCAGCTGCAACTCCATGGTTTTCAGTCCTCAGATGAACCTTCAGATCTCACCAACTCCCTGTTTATGAGCAGATTCTCTTCTGGCAGCTGCAGTGCTGGGGGGGGGGGGGGGGGGGGGGGGGGGGGGGGGGGGGGGGGGGGGGGGGGGGGGGGGGGGGGCTTTTCTCTTTTCTCCTTTGTCGGGGTGGGATGATGAATGGATGAAACGGAACATTTTGCTTTTTCCCCATGTGGTGACCAAGCAGATTCAGCTGTTGTTGTACAGGCTTGGCGCTGACAGCCAGGTTTTCCTTTGTTTCTCCTCCTCTTGGCATCAGCAACCTTGATGTATTGTTGATCCTGTAGGTCAGCCAGTGGTGAGTGTAGTGCACCTCATTACAATGTTTGACAGCAAGACACAGATACTGATTTGTGGATCCATGGACTGTGCGTGGCTGCCTGAAACAGCATTGTAATGAGAAAACTGTTAGCAGTGCCAACTGACCTCAGTGTCGTGGTAGGATCGCCTTGCCTAAATTTGTGGGTGAACACAGGTTCAGAAACCACATCAAGTGAACGTACGTATCCGGAGTGATTTTAACGGTTTGTATAGCAACATCCACAGTAACACTGGCCCCCATCAATTTCTGTGTTCATCTGTCATCTTGGAGTAGCTTTTGTTAACATGCCATCGGACTAAGCTCACAATGAGATGGTTATTCCGTTTGGTGTGTATACAGTATGTGCAATTTGTTCATCATCATATGTTCTGTTTGTAAAATGAATTGCAAGTTACATGCAAACCTGACGGACAAGTGTGAGAACAATTCCCACCTGAAGAGTTGTGAAATGCCCATTCTCAGTTGACAGTACAAACTACAATGAGGTTGAGTGTGCCCATTACATTGTTTCAGTGTGCAAAATGTTGTGAAGTGAGTTCAAAATGATTAAATATTTACTATTTCAGTTTTGTGTTTTATGGAGCTGGCCTCTGCACTAAATGCAGCAGCAGCATTTCAGGAGCTACACGCATCTGCTCTGTGGTGAAAACTCTCCATTGGTAGTAGTCTGCATTCTGTTTTTCTTTTTCTTTTTTTTTCTTTCTTTTTTCAACTTTGCATGATTCTTCTCTCCAACAACCCAGCAGTTTCTTGGATTAGGTTTTGTGTTCAACTAGAGTAAAAGAGTGAAAGACACTCTAGTTGGGCATAGACCATAAACTTATAGATATTACTCTTGCAACTTACTCTTGTACCACAAATCCAAGTACACTTTAATATGTACCTTTCTCAAGCTGTGTTTCACTACACCCCAGCTTCGACCCTATGCATCCTTGATGCTGACTGATTTTAGGGTGCGTTCTTTCGTTTGTGTCAGTGAGTAAACAGCTATGCCTATGTGCCTGATTCCATTGCCTGTTTTGCTAGCAACACTGGAGTGTTTGCCTTTCTGGCTTTGCCTTAATTTTTTTTTTACACTCTTGCACTATTTTTTCTGAGGCAAATTTCGTTAGTGTGGGCTGTTAATTTTACCTATTTGGTGTCGTTTTGTCTGTGCATGCAGACACAGTCACTTTACTTCTTTGTAGACAACAGATAGGAAGTATTAATTTTCTGTAGCTTGTCATGTGGCTTGCCTGTACCCAGTGGCAAGTCAGTGGTCATTCTCTGAAGGAATTATATCTCTAGTCTGACTATCATGTGCCAGACCAATCATGGCCGCAGTCGTGAACAAACTTCCCTGCATCATCACTCTTTGTCTAGGTTGAATGTGATGTAGCAACTGGCAGCAGATATGAGGTTCTCCATCAGACATTTGCCATGTATGGTATGCACAGCCACTGTCATTGCTATGACAATCATTGGCCACATGCTCGGGCGTCAGTCACTGTGTGCGATCAAATTTTTTTAATGGTTTTTGTTCTTAACTAGCATCGATTTAACAATGACAAATCTGCGTATCTGTCTTCATTCATCTTACTAGGGATTTACCACCAGCTACTTGTACATTCAATACAAACTGTTGGTCTGATTTATACATTGCTTTCATAGAGAAAGTGTTGCGCGATCTTAGGACCAATAGGAGTGTCACCCCTGAACTGTGCAATGGCAGACTTTTGTAAAGGTCACAACTATATATATATATGTGTTATGATTTACATGTGAAGCACGTACAGACGCTTGGATTCAGTGAATAGTTTCAGTAGTGTTGTGCAACTGATTTTTTCAATGTGTGTTTCTCTGCATGTGTGTATTCTCAAATGATCGGACTTTGGAGTGAAACAGTGTTTGACTGAGGGTGGATGATAGAGTATCATAATTTTTTTTAATATGTTTTGTTTTGGGGTTGGGGTTTTGTTTTGGTGGGTTTTGTTTTGGTATTCATATAAATTTCTCTTTTCTTCAGATGATGTGTTTGTAAACCAAATCAATATTTTTCCACTGTGTGCAAGTTTCAGTCTGTACAGTTGACCATTTCCATTCGTTTGCTCTGCATGTACTGTATTTCTCCTTGAACGATTTGTTGCCCTCATGCCATCGTTGGCGTATTGTCCGTGGATCAAAACCTGCAAGTCGCTCTCAGCATCAAACCTCTTTTGTTGTGAGTGGTTTTAAATATAAATGATACAGCTTCATAGAGCAGTCAAACGTCACCGTGTACTTGTATACTACCCGGGGCAGCCCCAAAGAAATTGTTGCAGTCTTTCTGTACTTGTGGTTATGCACTGTAGTGATACTGTCTTTATTAGGATTCAGGAAACAGTATGTGGCACCATACCCCCCCTCACCCAGAATCGCATCAATTACGTACTGTATGCAGGTGTCACTTGTTGATTTAGGGCATTGCTCCAGGCAATAAGAACAGGCACTTGTTAGGCGTTTTTTGCCTACCCCTTGCACATATTCCAAGTGCTGGGTGTATTTATTCGTGTACAACTGTTTTGAAACTTGTGAAAGAATAACATCACTTTCAGTTGACGGGCTTTTTCCATGTTTACTAAGCCAACCTCTGTTTTGGAACAGTTCGCTTGTGAATGCACTTGTACTCTCGAACTACCTTTTCTTGATGATTAGTCAAGCGATACAATTTTTTTTTTTTTTACACTTTGCACGAACAGTCAAACATTCAAATTCTACGGCTGTTGTATACAACAATCTTGCTCAGCGTGTTAACCGCATCAGTGAGTGCGCTTCTTTTTGCTCAGTGCCAGTATTTGAGGAACTGTCACTGTGCAGGTGTCCAAGTGGAGTGATGCTGGACATCATTGGAACAGCTCAGAACCGTCTTTGAGTGCCCCTTTCAGTGATTTTTCTTTAGTCAGAAACGCTGTGAAATTTACCACCATAGTATTTCCCTGCGATTTTAGATTACATAGAAAAGAACTATGTGTTGATTGCAGCAGCACCATCATTTTATTTTCCCAAAAGCCAACTAGCAAAAAGAAGTTGAAAGTTTTGTTTCCTGTCTATGAATTGCACATCATGCAGTGTCAGACTGGGGAATTGCTGAGGGCAAAAAAGACTGAAACCTAGACCAGGTTGCAGAGGCATCATCCTGCTGGGGGACCACGGGGGCAATGCCCCACTAAAGAAAACAAATTTTAGCTTTTTTGAAGGCATTTAGCAGCCTCCCGTGGCATCTAAAAGTAAAATACATTTACTGACGTTTAAGCCTTCAAAAATGAAGTTAGACTGTCCCATATGGCATTTGTATCCATACATGACTGTGCGATCTTTTTCCCCCTTCCTTTCCTTTGGCTGAAACTTAGATTTTTTTTTTGCCAGAAAGAATAGTAAATTTGGCAGAAAATTGCCGAACGACTGAAAATTCCCCACCCTGAGTGTTTCCTCTTTATTTTGCCTCCTTAGTTACATCGTTATCACTACCACTGAAAATGTCATTTCACACCCCCTGGCCACCCATATCTGGGCTTCTTTAAAACATTCCTGTCCACTTGCTTTCTACAGCATAAAAAGGAAGAAGAAAAGACTCAAATTGCAACTTTTTTTTTTTTTTTTTTTTTTCACCCAAGTACATTCAAGTATGGCAACACTTGTAAAAGGCAGTTGTAGCGTGTTTTGGATGCTTTACTCAGGGTGTGCATGCATGGAGGGATTTAGCATTTTTGGGTCTACGGCACCCTTAATGTCAGCCGGTACCTGCACCAGATAGAAATGAATGCATAAAATGTGCTTGCACTGTATTTGACATCTGCATGTTTACATGGGCAGTGCCCTTTCACGCTTAGTGCGGGCAACCCTTGAAAAACTCCACAATAAAGCTAACAGTAAAGATAATCCTCCTTGTATTTTTATTTATTTTTTTTTTCCCGTTCTCTTTAGTGCCTGTATGCAACATTATCCCATCATATATGAACTAATGCAAAACCGGGTATGTGCTTTCTGGTTGTTACCGTATTGCACACATCTGTCCTGTTTTTAATATTACCATCATTATAAGTTAAATATGGTGCTGCCTTTTCTTTTGAGAACTTATTGGAAATCTCACTTTTTACATTTCTGTCTTAATGTCTGTATTGATGTCATGAGACTGCGTTGTCATTTTATGAAATGTATACATTAAAAGTCTAACATTGTTCTCACACTTGATTTGTCTCTCGGTTTCTTCTGTGCTGTGCAGTTACCTGTACTATAGTGAATGCTTCAGGAGGCACTTTATCCCAGTGACCACGCGCAGCTCTGAGTTTCACAAACTGTACAAAGTATGCATTCAATCACTTCAAGCGATGCAGAGAATAATGGAAGCGGTGTGCAGAACAAAGGTGACAAAAAGGTCTCATTGAAGACCACAACCACTGAAAATCTGGTGAATATGGGTTTTGAAGACATCACACACACACACACACAATCCACCTTCACATCAATGGTGCATAACACTAAAATGGTACATAACACTAAAATGGTACACAACACTAAAAACACATATTCACAGACTGGTGCATACATATACTGAAAACACAGACTGCAGAGTTTAATTTGTATTTAATGTGAGGGTATTATTAACAGAACAGATATACATGTAACTGGAATTTCAAGAGAGGTAGGATATGACAAAAAAGATAACACCAAAACTGGAGCTTCAAGGTCATATGCTGACAGTCTTCTCTGGAAATCAGTGACAGGCACCTTGTTGTGGCTAACAGAGAAAGGATGTGCCCTTTAGACTGAAAGATTCAGCATTATGTTATCTATGTGGATGCTAGATTTGTGGCCAAAGAAAGCCTGCAAATTACAATCAAAACCAAGATGTGCACACACGCAGCTACTGCCAAGAAACAGAAAAAAATTTGTACTAAAGGTCATGTCCTTGTGTGTCCCCCCAAAGACTATATTTTTTATAAGTTGAAAAATAATGTTCAGTGTCTCTCTCTCACCTCTGCCTGTTTCTTGAAAATTCATACATGTACATACAACAAAGAGGTGATTTAGACTTTCTTCTAAGGATATATGGACCGAGAACATTTATCATCTTCTCCAGTAACAGAAGAAATGTTGCTGCAGTCTGCAACACTTAACTTGAATGATCATGCTTGTTATAACCACGAACAACTGTTCAAATCCCTAGTTCTAACCACTCAAACACAGCTCATGAATAAGTGAAGTTATATTCCCATGTAAGACATATACTGTCACTCCCACATATCAAATTAAAACAATAAGTAGGTGGGTGGTGCTGCACCATGAAGAAGCATGAAGCACTGCCCCTGTGGGAAGCAACCAAAATTTCCCGAAACAGGTATTGAAGTCAGGAAATAGAAAAAGACAGATACACTGTACATACTTTTTATAAAAACCCAATGTGAAAGACTAAGACAAACTCAACTGTAAAACACAAAAACACACCACTTGCCCTGAATGAAATTTTAATTACATTGTGTATCATTGAACATCAAAAGGCATTCAACATCTGTAATCGCATCAAAGATTATTGAAGCATCACCTGTCCTCTATCACATTCCACTTTGTCATGCATCCTGTTCACATTTTGCAGCATTTGATTAGGCTGGGTCTGTATCACTAGAGTATCCAATGTTTAAATGGTAACTTTCAAATCAGGGAGTGCTGTCTTTCTATCCAGCAGTTAACACTACCACTTTCTTGTTCACATAACATCCAGTGAACGTAACAATAACAATTTTGTTTCTCTATCATGGACATCCATCTTACAGAATGACCCCCAGAAGAGTGAATGTTGAAGACTGTGTCTACCAACACATTCTCAGGATGAACTGAAAAATTACAGGGGTGAAACTGCCTGCATGTATGCCAGTGCTGGAGAATGAAACCGACAAATGTACTGACTTTGAGGGCTTGTACAATAACGTTCAGCTAACTATATATCCTATACATCACTTGTACATTAAATTAAATACAGTGTATATATATACACATATTCAATGGAAAAAAAAAAGAAGAGGTAATTTTTTCTTGCCAAGTGGCTGTGCATCACCGGTTTCTAGGTTCAAAATCAAATGTCTACGTACATGGTCACCAAAACAAGGATCAGTTTTGCCTACATGTCCACAATATTCAGTCAGTCACTATGTAAACTGCCTACACTAAATGTATGCTCACCATTTAGTTTGACTGCAGTAACAAGACGTGTGGGTTTGGGTAATATGTAGTTCGCATGTACAGCAGGCATGCGCAAGACTAAAAACAAAAAAACAACAAAAATCAGCTTACCTAAAAGGACAATGCAGTACTAGGATGTAGCAAATCCTAGCTTACCAACCTGTGTATTTAAAACTACGAGTATATCAATCAAAATGGTATGTGTCAAATCAGCATAAACAATGTTTTTGGTTGTTCTTTGTGGTTGTACTCAAAAAGAGGAAGGAATCGGAAAACTTGCCTCTAATTAGGCATTGCGTATCTTCGTCCCACATCAACAAAATTAATGTGCTGTGGCAAAACAAGGAGGATGCTACAGCCCTTGAAATTCATAAACCCAACAAAAGTAATGAACAGCACATAAATAAATTAGAAGGGATGCTGCTGCACCTTCCATCTCAGGCTGGCTTGGGAGGGGAGGGGAGGGGGGAGGAGGAGGGGGGGAGAGGAAAAGGAGTCTGTCACCAAAGGCAGCAATGTCTCCAAGTTCCAACACTCAAACACATATGCACTCAATTACTGCTGTGTAATGGCAAAACACAGTAAGTCCACTGACGTCATTTGAGGAAAAAGGCTATTACATCTATGTCTTTCTTCTTGAAATCACCCCTTTTCCCCTGAAATGACGTCATGGGCTTACTGTCATTTGCCCCTTTATGTGGCAGATTACAGCCCACTTCAAAGGAAAACACTTAGAAGCAAAAACCACAATACCTGTAGCATGTTCCCGGCAGTTTCTGGCAGAGTAACCATTTTCAGACTGTTTGAGAGTACACATGCCAAGCTCAGAACAAAGAAATACAAGTGACAACTGAAGCTATGCAGTCATGATTAGTCTGGAATGGAGGTTTATACAAACAAGGCTACTGCTGATGCTTAGGTTGTTAAATAAGAATACATGGACTTGAGTTGGTAATCACTTTTCTTAGCACATACAGTACACAGAAATATGAGTGGCACTGCACGTGTATGATGGTGCCAAAAAGCAGAACACATCGGTTGCAAAAGCTAACATTAATTTGTAACCCAGGAGTGGCTTGACTGTAGTTTACAGTGGAGAGTACAAGCACTCAAGAAGAACAAGTAATAGTAAGTACACCTTATAACATGTAAACATTAAAAAAAAAAATCAGGTACCAGATTAACCGTGTTAGAATAATCCTAAACTGAACTCAACATATGACTTTGTTGTTCATCAGTGTTTGATCACTGTTTTAGGCAATGGCTTCAGATTCACTGAGTGAGTGGTATTTTGAGAGTTTTGTAACTCTGTAAATAATGATCTTCAACTGAGACCTCTCTCTCTCTCTCTCAGTGATAAGCACTGGCACTGCTGACAAAGAACCTTGAGTGACTTGACTTTGTATTCTCACCCAGTCCAGCACAAGTAACAGTAAAGGCTGAAGTGCCCATACAGGGATTATTGCTGTGTCCAAAAAATAGGTAATATTCTGATCAATTGCCAGTAACCAGTCACCGACATGAAATTCCTTGTGGAAAAGGAAAGCCAGCGACAAAAGAAATACCCTTCGCAAAACTGAACAGATTTCACATCAAGGTACTGGAAATTAAAAAGTGAAGACCACAGCTGATCAAGCAACTATTGCTATATCTTTCTCCAGCATTTTGAAGAGGTGTCTTGCTAAAAAACAACTGAACAATACCTGTTCATACATTTCTATGACTAGGTTAACATGTACAATCAACAACTGGTTCTTCTGCGCCTTTACTAAATCAACTTCACAGCAATACAGGTATAATCAACTACACCGAGCATTTGCTATAGTGTCATCAGTCAGTCACTGAGCAAAAACTATACATTCAAACAGTACATGCATGAACAACCAACCATGAAAAAGAAACATATATATATATATATATGACTTCTAAGCATACAATAAAATACAATATGCAACAATTAGGCAAATGTAACTATTCCAACAGCACACATATCATCTGATCTCCTTGCTGAAAATTCACTCCAAGCACTCCGTCCTCGCAAATATAATAAGTCATCAGGCATGAAAGACAAAAATGCACAAAGAGGGCTGACATAGGAAAAAAAATTCTCTCGAGCTTTCTCACATCACAGTTCATTCACCGTGCATCTGCATAAATTTGCCGCACCATCCCAGTAGCAGTCCCAAAGTTATGCACAGTGCAGTGGTAACAGCCGTATTAGCTGTCTCTCACAAAAAATAAGTCGCCCATGTTCTCCAGGAGCAAACTGCATTGCTCCTTCCCTGCACGAGGTAACAGTGCTAACATACCACAACCTGGGGGTGAGCGGTGGTCTAATAGGCAGCGCGTCGGATTTAGCCGCTGCTCTACTGAACAGCCGTCACCAATGTCATGGCGATGAAGCGTGGGTTTGAGCCCAGGTCGAGCTTGTGATATGTGATACCGGCTTTTCCTGGCTGCCGGGCTCCTCATCGAGAGATTCTCTCTGGGTTATACGGCTTTCCTCCCCCAGCAAAATTGTTTAAAAATTTTTTTTTTTAAAAGAAGAGACAGGTATTGGGTGGCGCTGCACTGCGGCGACACGCTTCCCCCGGAGTAACCAGCCCAAATTTCTCAAAAGGGACAATAAAGTAGTACAAAAAAAAAAAAGAAAAAAAAAAAAGCAGTTTCACAGGGTGGAGTGAGCTGAAAAGTGGGGCTGAAGTTTTCCAGCCCTTTAACAAAAAGCGTACTGTACATCAAGAGTACCGGCTGGTTTCTTGAGTGCCACAAGAGGACCGGCTGGTTCTCTACCACTTCCTTTTGCAGTGAAATCCCTATGGCAGATTCTTGATTGCAAGATGAGAAATGGGACGGCAGCAAACAGTGGAGTTAAGGAGAAGAGAGGCTGTCAATCCTTGCTACCATAGTAGTGCTGCCAGACCTCGTTGATCTTCCTCTCCCAGTCATGGGCATCAGAGTCTCTGCTCTCCAGGTAGTATGTTCTGTTTGGCTGTCAATACACAGCAAGATTTCAGAGACAGAAAGAGAAGAGGGAAGGGCTTAGTAAATAAACAGAGAAAGAGTGACAAGAGGCAAGGGGAAATGAAGCCATCCTGTAATTTTACACTGCCCTCACCATGCCAATGAACAATCATTCTTCCAATATCTCTCTCTCTCTCACACACACACACACAAACACACACACACAGTGAAAGCAAGAGGGAGAGGCAGAGAAGATGCAGATATATGCAACAGAAAAATATATAATAAAATTTCATATCACCCTACTCACTGACCAATAACACAAAATAGCAATATTCACACAAGCTGAAGGACCAATGTTCTTTTTATGTAACTCGTTACTGCAGGGCAGGAGAAATTAGAGAAAGCATTAAAAAAATTACCGTGTGGACAAAGAAGATTTTGAAATTCTTTGCTTCAGGCCGAAGGGACTTTGACCTGGAAAGCGAAGAGATGCACGTACATGTAATACTTGAGGTAAGTCAAGCACTCTTACGCAGCGTAACACTTTCATACAACAACAAATCTGTAATTATCAAGATAAACTGAAGGGAAGTAAGAGATGCAGCATTAAAGTTAGCAGAAAGCACTGCCTGATCGAAACATCCTGAACATCTGGGGAAAAAACTGTTATTCGTCAAAATGGAAATGGTTCAAAGGGCAGTCTTTATGACTGTTCCCCTCACAGACTGTTCTGAGCCGTTTTTGTCCAGCATCGCACCACTTAAACACATGCACATCTCAAATGCTGGCACTGAGCCAACAGAAGCATACACACTGACACAGCTGATACGCTGAGCAAGACTGCTGTACAAACAGTCCTAGAATTTAAATGTTTAACCCCTTAAACTGTTGTGAAAAGTGTATCGCATTAAGAGCTTTACTAATCATAGAGTATTTCCAGCGTACAGGTGCATTCACAAGCGAAACTGTTCCAAAATATAAGTTGGATTAGTAAACATGAAAATAGCCTGCTTAAGAAAAGTTAAGATTTTGCAAAATTAAAACGTGAAAGAAAAATGAAAAGGTGTGCATATGAGTGCATCAGTTCCCCCTGGTTACCATGGAATTTCTCCCTTCAGCACTTTGTTGGCATAGTCGACATAGTACAAGTGAGGTCCCTCAGTCAGAAGCAGCATGCGCTTGCGGGCAAAAAGACCCTGTTCAACACACAAAAAGATTGGTAAATACTTATGTTTTAACATGGAAAAACCCTGCTGCACTGGAAAATCCTCTCCGTGTGTGTGTGTGTGTGTCTTACCTGTGTTTGGGGCGGGGGGGGGGGGGGGGGGGGGGGGGGGGGGGGGGGGGGGGGGGGGGGGGGGGGGGGGGGGCGGACTGAGTAGGTGTCATACTGACTGCAAAGCCTGTTCATTGCAACATTATGTGTCTACAAAAAATGAACTTTTTCCTTTAAAAAAAAAACAGAAAAAAAAGTGTATTTTACAAACCTTGCGCTTGAAGACTTTGCCCTGTTTGAGAATGAGGTTGTTCTCAACAAAACAGTGGAATTCATTGGTGGCTGCCTGATGCTCCAGCTTTTTCCTCATTTCATCTTTTGGCTGAGACAACCTGCCAGAAACAAATCAGAACCATGCTTTGACTTCTCACCTTCAATACACACCACAAGGTCCGCAAAATCACAATGGACACAATCTGGACAGAGTGCACCAAGCTCCATCCATGATACTGATAAAAAATGCTGTGACGAAAATTTTTATCTGCCATCAATGCAAACTGAATAATGCTGTCACGCATGTTGTCATTTAGCTCTATCACATAGTTATCCACAGAGAATCAAACAAGACTTACACCTGGTCATGCTGTCCATCATTGCTGATGATGATCTCTGCAAGGCGACGGTCATCAAAGCCAGTCTGAAGAATGAGCAGTGTTAGAAGCATGACACTACTGTACGTACCACACAAACAACATGCGCACAATGTATGCACAACAGATCAAAACGGCAAGAATTGTTACTTGTTAAGAAGCAGTGCAACACTGGTTGCAATGTGACAGCAGTGTTTGTGGCTCCTCACACACACACCAACACACACACAGTGACTCACACAGAGTGACCAATAATCTCCATTAATGAAGTCTCAAAAAGTAACATACACGTGTCTGGTTGCTCCACATTTCTGGGTTGCCGTCCGTGGCAGGAAGATATGGCATCAGTTCTGGTGCCTGTTGGTGTTCCAGACCCTCCCACACGACTCCCTCAAAGAAAGGATGTTCCCGCAGCTTCTGCATGCCACCCAACTCCGTACACCCCAGGCGCTTGGTAGGGTCAATGACCTAAGAGGTAAAACACACACCAAAAACACGGCTCAAAATGGTCCATGATCCAAATGGAGCTAAAGTGTGTAGCACTTAAAGCCAAAGTAGAAAAGCCACATGCTGCCTCAGAGTCAGATTTTCCTTTTTTTGAATTAGTCAAAAATCTGTGCAATTTGGTGCATTCTGGTATGGTTTTAATTGCTTTAATAATAATAATAATAATAATGAGTATAGTATAGGCGCTTTACCAAATTTCGTGCATTGGCTCAAAGCGCCGCGAACTGAACCCACCACGCATGCTTACGTGAATCACGCGCATTCTCTCAGACACTGGACATAAACACATTACAATCACGTGGTGCGAAGGGCCAGCTCAGCTACAGTATTTAAATTTCAGAATTTAGAATTGCATTTATTTTTCAAATTGGGTGGGCTGAACATTTCCAAAGCAGAGGGGGAGGAAGCTGGAGTACCCGGAGAGAAGCCCCGATGATCGGCCCGAATGATCGGTGCCACATACGAGAAGGAAAAATTCTTTGCCCCGAGTGGGACTCGATCCCCCCATCTCTCGCATTGGTGACAAGTCTCTTAACCACTAGACCACCGACCGCCCCTTTAGAGGAGATAACACTTGTTTTGGAGGAAAAGGGTTTAAAATTAGACTAAAATCTGTGCAATTCAATGCATTTTGGCACTATATTAAGTGTTTCTGAGGAGGAAACACACTGTTTGGGAGGACAGTTTTTAGCCAAATGTGGAAATCCACCCAAAGTTGGAAGATTTTAAGCCCTACAAAAATGTTACGGAATTTTTTTTTCTAAGCAGAGTGTGATGAGAAATAGGTCAAACCCCCCTCTCTCTCTCTCTCTCTCATTATTTCTGTAAAGAGCTGTGAATTCTATGCTGGGTACATTGCTACTAGTCATTTGTACATGTATGAACAATCCAAACAAAGCAATGATAAAGTCACTACAGGAATAAAACTCTACAAAGGATATATTGTATGGGTGATTAAAAACAGTATTAAACAGATACTGCAATGACAGTTTTGCCACTGACTTATTGGACAGAAGATGAAATGAATGTATACCAGAAGCTTCGTGACAAGGTCAGCTGCTGCCGTATTGAAGCCCTCTGGAAATTCATATTCTAGTTTGCAGATTTTCTGGAAGATCTGATATTCGTGGCTGGAACAGATGGTGACTAATAAGAAACACACACACACGCACACATGTGAAAGTACCAGCTGTACCGACCAACAGTACTGACAAAGACTCTAGCCCACTTTCCTAATGTTAAAACTCTGTGTGTGTGTGTGTGTGTGCAGACATGGGATTCTAAAAAAAAAAGAAAAAAAAAAAGAAGAGGTAAAAGTACAGTCTTGGGGCCTGGTGGGTCCGGTGCAGCACCCCGAAATTGTGGATTTCTATGAAATCACATGAGAATCTAATGTCTGGTGTGTGTGTGTGTGTGTGTGTGTGTGTGTGTGTGTGCGTGCGCGCATGCATGCATACGTATGTGTTTTCTTTCAAAAGCCACCCTTAACATAGTAAATAATCACTGTAAAAAATGTGCAGTTTACTGCCACTAATGTCACAATGTTCTTGCTTACCCTCCATGAAAAGGAGTTCCTCCAGAAAGAAACTGGAAGATGATGCATCCAAGCGCCCACAAGTCAGAGCTGTGTTAAAAACCAGAAAAAATACTTGACAAAGTGCAAACTTAATCCTGTTCACTACATCAATCCCTAATCTATCGGACAACATGCGACACCTATTCACAATCATAAATTTCTCACACTGGAAGGAACTCTATTCATTTTCAATTATCCAAAATTTGTTTTAAAAAAACAACAACAAAAAACAGCCACACACACACACAAATGAATGTACTTACCAGAAAATACAGCCAAGCCACTGTTCAATTTGTTTTTTTTACCAGTGGCATTAATAATAAAACAACATGACAGCAAATACAAGGTATTATAACTGTTTACATTACATCATACTAACTCTTGTTCTGTTGCTTATTTGTACAAACTCACCTGTAGTAAGCCTGCTTACAGTTGAGAACCTCAGGTGAGACATACTGTGCTGTTCCAACAAATGAGTTTCGCCTTGAGTGGCTTGGTTTGCTAGAGCTGGCACTGGCATTAGCATTGGCTTCATCTGTGACAGATGTAGAGAATCATCACAAAACAAGCCGTATCACTGGGTGCTAATGGTGAACTGCCATTATCACCTTTGCTGTTATCACAAATTAATTTAAAGACTTTAACTGTCATGTGTTAAGTCATTATGTATGTATGTTCTGACAACATATCAGTGTGACTTTTTAAAAAATTATTTTGATTCTACATGCCAATTCACCAAACGTGAATTGTTACAATTTCATATGACAACCCTTCGGCTAGACTAAAGCGGTCCTAAAGAGAGGTAGTTACCTAAAATAGGTCTAAAATCCAGCATCGTCTGAGCACCAATCTGAAAAGGCTGGTGACCGCTTGAAGGGGTGGTTGCCAAAAAGAAGCACATACTAGGGGCATCTTGACATGGTGGTTGCCAGAAAGGGGTTGTACTGTATTTTGATTTCTTTATTTTGTTTTCTATTGTTTTCTTTCCCTTCTTTCTCAGGCTTAAGCTTACCTCTATCAGCTTTGTCATCTTTGATTATCTTTGAAGACCCAAAGTCTGTGATCAAGATGTGCATGCGCTCATTTAGCAGAATATTTTCAGGTTTCAAGTCCCTGGGACAAACAAAGATAGGCAACCATGACAGAAATGTAAAAGCATACACCAGAAATGACAAATCCAGTAAACTTTTAAGGAACACTTCAAATTGTATGATCAAAAACTACTACTGGCGCATGTGACTGTTTATTCCCCTGTGAAAATTCAACCTATTACCATTCTTTACAAATTTATATACCAGAAAAAAAAAAAAATCTTGCAGCAGTGCACATTACAATTTTGTGGTAAACTGGTCAGCTCTGATAATTTCCATACAAAGAAAACCAAAACAGGTAAACACATAAATCTGGCAGACTATATGATTATAGTTATACAGTACATTCTCTGGACAATATCAACAAATCATTTTAAGTTATGTAAATTACCTGTGAATCACTCCTTGAGTTTGCAAATATTCAAGGGCCTCCACGACTTCTGCAGCATAGAACCTTGAGCAAGGCATGTCAAATGATGACAACTTGTTTAAATAAAACAACAGCTCCCCTTTGCGAGCATACTGTAAAACAAAGTCTGTAAAACTGTCAAGGAAAATGAAATTTTCTTACAGTCAAACCACAAGCCATGCTGGGTGTTGTAAACAATGTCTGTAGGAATATGACAACGTGTCACACAATGTCTGTAGGAATATGACAACGTGTCACACACATGCACTTCTGTCAGTACAGATGTACGGATCCCAAACTCCAAAATGCAAAACACACAGGTTTCGTCACTTAAAGAAAAAGTGAATCAGAAAAGCTTTCAGACAGACAGACCCATAAACAGTCAAGTTAAAAAAGAATGAATACTGAAAGAAAAAAAAATTGATCTGAGATAAGTATCAAACAGAAACGGTACATGAAACTATAACTATAATGGAAGTAAAACAGCCAAAGGATACACAAACGGTCAGTATCCTGGAATGTGTAATAAAGTCGAATGATGAATGGATGGTTCACCTTGGTCAAGACTGCCTTCTCTCGCATGATGTACTCACTCTTCTTTTCCTTCAGAATGTGTTTCTTGTCACACACCTTGACTGCACAGAACAAGGTCATAATCCTCGTGTGTACTCAAACTAAAAGCAGCTCCTTTTCAGATGCTAAAACTCAGCAATGTGGTCAGAAAAAAAAGATTTTGCATGCAGAAATAACATTTTTCTTCTTTTCATTTAAATGTATCATATTAAATAAATACTGAAGCTTGTATTGAAACCCTCTTAACTTTACTTACTTGCATACTCTGTTCCTGTGCTAACTTCCTTTGCTAGGTACACCTTGAGAGAGAGAGAGAAAAAAAAAAACAACATTCCATGTCAACAAAGGTAAACCATTAACTGATACACACACAAACAACAGTAGTAACCAAAAAATAAAAATAAAAAAAATTAGTGTAACTAGCTAAAGTTAAATAACGTTTTGTGACAACTTTTCCTTTCTATTATACTGTACTTACATATTCTGATACACTTTTGCAATCTGAAAAATTGAAATTCACAAACCTCTTACACGAACAAAATCAAGTTTTGTTAGTATTCACTGTAAAAGTCTGAGGTTCATAAATTGTGTGATAAGGATTTAACTGCCAGCATGACAATTGGCAAACCTGAATGCAAACAAAATTTTGCAGCACCTACCACTCAAGAACTGCATCACTTACTGAAGAGAATGAGCCTTCTCCAATTGATTTGCCAAAGATGAAGTCATTGGGCGTTTTCTTTGTAGGAGGCTTTTTGTCACCCTCCTGCTTTCCTCCGTTGACATTCTGAGCTGTCTGACGAGTAGTGGTTACTGGTGTAGTACTTTCTTGCGTAGGCTGAAGTTCAGGCTGATGGTTGGAAGCTAATGGGAGCTCACTGCTCGACTCTCGAATGACATTGCTTGAGGAGGAAACCTCTGATGCTGCTTCTTCAGCAACTTGAGCCATGATATTTCAAGAAGCAGACACGGGTTTTACCTCAACGTTGAAAGACCATGTCAGTCATGACAGTGACAGACCTGAAATCAAAGAAAATTTGACTAGTTGTCAAAATTACTCTACAAAACATAATGCTGCTGAGAAATATGAACCTCCTTTCGTACGTGCAATGTAATAACGTAAGGATGTATAAACTCAAACTGCCTTCTTCTTTTCTTTTTCAAAGTGCCCCTCATCCTCTCATGCATCTCGTTGCTGCTGCTGCTCAAGACGCAGAAGTCACTCAGTGTTAAAAAAAAATGTAATAGCTGTCCATCTTTCTTCGAGCGCTTATCTGGGTTCCAATTGTAACTAATTTGCACATTTGTGGATGGATGTGCAATCAACAGAAAGCAAAAATCGGTTTGACAGTGATACACACAATAAGGATTTCAAGGAAAAAACTGGCAGACGATCACCCAACTCCATTTTCGAGATAGGAAGTAGCCATAACGCTGACCGGATATGACGGCTGTAGCAAGGGAAACTGGAAAAGCTAGCTGCAAAACAGATAATGATGACGTTTTACCCAGTTGCACTATTAACCCCTGATGATTGGTTGAAAACATGACACACTTTTCCCGTCAGCGTTATGATGACGCCATTCCCTCTCGTTCTCATCCGGGGTACCGCAACATGGCGCCCTATTTACATGTCTAAGGACAGGAGGGTGTCAGGATGATTTCCGTGTTTGTTTGAGGTGTGTAAAGTTGTTTACTGATGATTCAGTTTATGTGATGGGGACTATGCTTGTTTCTGTACTCAGATTTGATTTACAGCATTCATTGTCTTCCTTTGCACGGCTGACAAACATATGACTGCATTCTGAGCTGTAATGATGATACCTTACCTCGTCTGCAAAATGTCTTGGGGTGTCGCTGGAGCCATCGAGTCTAAATATGTAGTCTTATGGTTTTTAAATGCCTCACGTCTCCACCTTGATAGAGAATCTACCTAAAGACTCAGTGGTTGTGATCAGGGTAAAAACCCAACAGCGAGACACGATGACAAGCATGTTTTGGGTGGGATGGTCCCATGGTGGCTCCACAAATCATTGAAAATGGCAGGCCTAATCATACTATCACAGGAAATAACAGTACTCTTCACCTGTGAGGGATGTTTGTTTGGATGCGGGCAACCTTTTATTGACGACCAAAGTGCAGTAGATAACAGCCCATGAATGCTGCAAAGCACGGTGTTTGGTACGCAGGTCCATACTGGGGGCAGCGGAAGCCCATTAATTGGATTAAGGAAGTACTTTTTGGTTTGCAAACAACATACAACTACCGGAGAAGGAGTCTACCAAACAAAACAACAAATGGATTATCAGAATATGTGTGCTTCAGCTGATCAACCGGATAATCAGCACCATTAATTGAAGAAATACCAAAGCAGAGTTCATGGTTACTGGTTTTACTTAGCTAACAAATTCTGACAGCACATGTGGTAACTGTTTTTGCATTGTAAGTAGCCTATCAGATTGTAAACCATCCTGGTCTAATGTGTAATAGCTGTCACTGTTAGGCCATGGAATTTACCACCTGCCAGGATGGCCCCACTTCAGTTTTTCTCCACTGTGGTGGACAGGTTAAACAGCCAGGCAGAGACAGCAACATGAATAGGCAGCAGGATTTTTACATTCACAGGCTCATAGGTCATTCTGAGCGGTTTAGGTAGTTTCAAATGTGATGATTCCATCTTTGCTGAGCCAGCTTGTGTTTTGGAACACCTTTGCTCGTGAATGCTCCAAATACTTCTTGATGATCAGTAGTAGGACAGAGCTCTCTTAGTCTTAAAGCAGTACAGTCTGTTTACACTATGAGCGAGCGGTTAAACATTCAAATTCTGCAATTGTTGTTACATTTCTGGAGCGCTCAGTGTGGTCTCCACATCATTGAGTATGCTTCTGTTGGCTCAGTGCCAGCATTGCAGATGTTGTCACTGTCCATGTTTCTAGTGGTGTAATGATGGCACAAAAAATAGCTCAACAATCTGTGGGCATTAACATGGTAGCATCAGCCCCATTAACATCGTATCACTGTAATTTCTCACGGGATTATAAAATTTTTTTTACATCTTGTCACTTAGATACCTTCACATTTACAGCATCTTACAGGATGGCATTGAGCAAACATGAGGCTGGGGACAAAAGCAGGCCAGTGTTTAATCTGATAGGTGTCACACTAAACTTCTAGACTTTCAGAGAGTCCTTCAGCAATTTTTGTGAGTCCCTTAGGAATGTCAGGTTTTGTTGTTGTTTTCTTTTTCAACCCCTCCACTGCTGCTGTCTCTGGCCGTGGGTTCAAGCTTTTAGACTTGCTGGTCTCTTCTTCTGGCCGGTCATTGAACTTTCATCAGTAATCATCACTGCTTGTACAGCTATTCTGCCATCAGCGCTGAGCAAAGATCGTTTGGATGGGCAGGGCAGTACCAGAACAAGGTGTGCATCCCTGGGATGCAGGATCTTAAAAATTTTCTGCATCATTTTTGGATTTCTGTTTGTAAATTGCTCATTGTAATGGGAAGCACTGCAGGCATTGCCGATGATGTTGCTGTTGTTTATAACTTTATTAGCTCACAGAGAATCACCTGCTTTAATTTCATGTCCATGTGGCAAGCAGGCATCAGTGTACTGCTTTTATGTTTAATATAATATTATAATTTATTATATATCAGTCACGAAAGTAAACTATTTCAAGAGTAGATCTGTGGGCACTCCCAAGGGCAACTGAAGCTTAGTAACACTTCTTGCAATGTTTTCAGTGTTGTTGTTGCTGTTGTTTGTATTGTTTGTTTTTTTAAATATTGGGGGGAAAAAAGAAAAAAGAGAATTGAGGAAAAATGGAAGAGAAAACAGGTATAGCCATTTATGAAACTTAAAAAGTTATCAGTCATCAGTGCAAACATAAAATATAAAAAAAATGTAGCAGATGGGTCTGTGCTCTCACCATTTTTTTTTTTTTTTAAATCAGTTTTCGCAAAATCCAAGCACAGTAGAAATAGGATTATGAATATCAGGGTTGCAGACCTACAAAATGACAAGGGGTTTTTCACAATAATCATAATAATGAGGATTTGTGTGGTGCCCAACCTCCTGCTGGATCTCTTTCATGTCTCCACTGATTTTAAAGGGTTTTCATACCCCCCTGCAGAAATTTTTTAGGGTTTCCATGTCTCCAAACATTTTTATGGAGGATAACATTATTTTTACATGGTTCAGGAGTTGTTTTTGTTTGTTTTTTTTGTCACAAATTACATTCTCTAGCATTTTCTAGAACTTGGAACCCTTCCAGGCACTTTTTTGTGTTAACAGTGCATGATTTCTACCAGCAACAAAGCTCCCAGTTGCTAAACAGAGACCCAGCCAATACTGGAAGCAGTTGAAATCAAACTGCATAGGTGGTGTTGTGAGATATCACTGTTGTCTGCCAAATTATTGCTTGACACACCACTATATATGATAATACGTACATTGTATGAATGTATCTTATAAAACCATAATTCCGTTAATGTTAGTACTGCACAGCAGGAAGTTGTAAAAATGTGCTGGGTATGGTCCCACATATTTCTGACATGCATTTTCTGTTGCACTGCATGATCTTTTGCCTTTGGTGGCACTTGCAGACATGATGGCCTATATTTCCTGCCAAGCACAGTAACATCAGCAGTGCTAGTGCTACAACTTTTCACATCTGACAGAGATCTGAAGCCAGGTATGTTTTTGTTTTACAGCCTCAGAATCTGATCACAAGAATCTTCTGTTCCATTGAATGGGACCCTAAAGTTTAAAGTGGCTTTTTGTTGTAAATTATTGTAAAGGTGAAGTTCCTCTTTTGTTTGTTTGTTTGTTTGCTTTTTAACTACAGCTATTGAATTCACAGAGGCTTTGCATAATTTACTCTGAACCCATTCTGCAGAATTAGCAGCAGTTACGTCCCTTGGACCAGGGAATGTTCACAGCATCTCGGCAGCCTGTAGATGCAGGCTGCTGGGCACCCATAAAATGCTCTCTCTCTCTCTCTCTCTCTCTCTCTCTCTCTCTCTCTCTCTTGTCTAGTTTCTGCAGTCTCTCTTGTCTAGTTTCCGCAGTTGTGTTCTGCTCAACAAAAGTTCACTCAATGGCTTTTTCATATTTACACAAAATGTCGCAATAGGTGATGCAATTTTATGTACGAAGTACTATGCCCAGAGGACCTGTGGTCTCATCTAAACTAAATGGTCTACTGTGTAAGAGTGTAAAGTAATACTATAGATTATAAATCAGTATGTATACATGTAGCTCAGGGCATGCACACTCACACAGTTCTTCAGTTTTGTATTTTATATATATCTATTTGGTATTAATTTTATAGCTGAGAAATTCTTTTTTTTTTTTTTTTAGTTACTGGTGTCAGAGGGCGTTTCGCAGAGCTTTTCGCACACAAGGTAAGTGAGATCCAGGCTTTCAGTTAAAAAAATTGGCAATAAAGGTATGACTATGAGGCTTGAATTTGATATAAAAAGTGTAGGATCGTAGTTGAACTGTTACATGACTGCAAAGACCTGTGAAATCATCAGGTATGCTGTACTGAAAAAAAAGGGGGCCTCTTGGCGACTACACCTGCATTCACTGACACAGAGGTGAGAATGGTCAGAGGCTCAACTGAAAGCTGCTGTTCAGGAGAATGTTCATCAGATCTCCTCAGAATACTTGTCATACTCATAGCTGTTGTCTTTGGACCAGTGGTACAGGCGTGTAACAGTTCATCACTGGAGGAAAAATCATACATTTTGCAGTTTCAGCCACAACAAATCAGTCATGTGTTAATGTAGGTTTGGTCTGGAATCAGGTACACTGCCTACATCCAGTACAGGAACGAAACCAAGAAATCGACCCCTGCCAGGGGTGAACTGCACACTGTGCTGTACAGCAAAAAGTATGCACTGTTTCGACTTAAGGCTGAATCTGGGCTTTGCTCTTTTAGTAATATCACATTCACTATTTCAACATTCTGGGTAATGTTTCCACTTCGCTGCTGGTCCTTAAGGTCAATAAAGTTTCATAAACTTGCCTGACCATTACTGCTCACTAGAGGGGGGCTGAATCTGCCCATGGGTGTGTGGTGCCGTTGCTTGCTCAGTGTGTAGAGATGTTGGTTACCAGCAAGGAAGGGGTAAATGGTGGAGTGGGAGGTTCATAGGATGGGGTGGGTGTGGGCTTTGTTAGGTAGTACTAGTCTGGTAATATTTGGTCTCAGATTGCCTGAAATCAGCAGGGTTTGGCTCCAGCCTCAGTTTCAGTTGTCTCGTTTGACTCTCTGTCTCTCTCTCTTTCTCTCTCTCTGTCTCTCTCTCTCTCTCTCTCTCAAAACATCCATTTTGTTCCTCTTTCCTTTGTGTATTTGATTTCTATCTCGCCAGAAACACTTCCTAAGATCTTGAGCTGAAGGGCCTTTTTTTTTTTTTTTTTTTTAAGTCTTCTTTTAACTGACAAAATCTCGCGAGTCTCCGGTGCCTTGTTCAAGTACCACTCTTTGCAGAGAGAGTTACAAAGGATTCGGCATACTCGTGCCTGCACACTGGTTTGTTTAAATGGTTGCAGGAGCTACTGTGGCTCTGTGCTTACAGTAACACGCTCCAACAAACCCAGGCTGGCTGAGCTCTGCATACCAGTGTTGCGATCTATGCATCAGGGCCTGTCAGGTGGTAGCGGCATACACAATAAGTGTTCCAGCGGGGTGCATCTTTGCTGCTGCACCTGGAGTTACTGCTGGTTGCGGAAACCACTCTGTGCACTTTCTGCAGAGCAGTCTCAACCATGGGATACATGATTTTTTTTTAAAAAGCAAAAAAAAGCTGAGTGTCGATGAAACAAGATTGTATAATTTTAATAATTTTATAATAAAAAAAAATAATAACACTGACATTTCACTTGCGTTTGAATTTATTTTTTGTGCATATCGGACTGCTGTTTTCTTTTAGCCTTTTGAGCAATAATACGCACCTGTCTCTGTACAGATCGGGGGGGGGGGGGGGGGGGTCGACTACATGTACTTCTACTCCTAAGATATAACTGTAACGATCCCATTTACCTGCATTAGCCGCTGCATCACATTGCATAGCAGTGTAAACAGCAACCCTCTTTTAGAAAACAGCAGATAGTGGATACTAATTAAAATGAAACAGGAGAAGAAAGGACCATGCTGTTCGGAATGTAACTGGTTATCACTGCCACGAGTATCAGGTAATAACAATTGCAGATGAAAACATGAAAAAGGTGCCAGCTGCTCATATTCATAAAACAGACACCAGAGGAGGCGGTAGAGATGAGGTGTGTGAGGTCCGTAATGAGTTTTGCCGCGATGGGTAACTTCAAACAGATGGCAGTCAAGCAGAATGGCTGTGTGTATGTTGGCGCCAGGTACTGTTGATAGTCGGGGTACTGTTGATGGTCAGGGGATGGACTGACTGTCCACTCTGGCACTCTTAGCCTAATGGTTTCCAGGGGTTTCTTGGTTCTCAGTAATGTCAAGGGACACTCCAGTGTACACGGGTAATTTTGTAACCTGGGACCCTTACCACTGTCTGTGTGTTAAAATGTGTTAGAGTAAGTAGTAAAAGCGATCTTAACGTAGCGTATCTCATGGACACATCAGTTGCGGGGAACATGGGGGAGTACAAATCAGAATCCTTCATCCACCTCCATCGTGTTCCTCTCAGGCTGTCAGTAGCTAATCACGGGTGTTGCAGGGGGTGGGAAATTGGTCTGAACTACACTGCTTTTGGGTCTGGTAAATGAAGCATTGCTAATGACTGTTGTCAGCTTACTGTGTATATATTATAACCAAGGGTCATCACTCAGAACCACTCCAACACCTAACAGGTTACTTGTCCAAATGAATGAGTTTTATCTTGCCGTGTTTGTGGGGTGAAGTGATAGAGTAATACGTTTGCCTCGACAAGCAACATGCATTTGATTGCAGTTATGCATTGTTCTTGTTGGCACTTTAAACACGTTTTGAACTGCACACAGGGATTCCCCGTTATTCCGATTCTCTTTCTGCCACACCTTGGTAGGAATAGTGTTAAAGTGACTGTTAATTCTGTGATTGTCTAGGCTATTGAATAAGCCAATTCCGAGTTGACCCCGTACTACTTCTGCTCCTAGCGTTTGTCGTGGCTTGCTTCCGTGATATGTTGTGTTTAGCAGGAACCAGGGTATGAGAGCGTGGATTGTGGCACACATACTAGTAAAAGGTGAAAGTATATCTGACTTTTGGCAAGGATGGAGTTACAGCTGACAGGCAACGGGAATTGGGCTGTGGTTCAGTGCACTAGGGAATATGAGTTATCACCGCAGTTGGTGCTACTCGCTTCAGTAGACGATGACTTACGTGCGTAGGTGAACTACCTTTTTGCCAGGTAGGCATCCACAGCGGGGCTACAACACCCAAAACGTCATTCCCGGCTTGACAGGAGCTGATGGGTCTAGATGAGGGGAGGAGATGAGCAATCTGCCATTTGCCCATTCGGTCATACAGTGTTTTGTCAGCCCTACCACAGAAGCTTGGTGAACTCGCTAAACGCAAGTGGTTAGTCCCCTATTTACACCCCACATGTAACACTAACAGTAGTCCACAAGGTGGATATTGAGTAGATGACAAAGGATAGATTTTGGTTTGCTTCCCCGGTTTATCGAAGTTAGGTCGTTCAGAACAGTCGGGGAGTAAAACCGTACCGCTTGGAACGTCAGCTGCTGAGGAAACTCTGCGTGAAGGTCAAAGACCCCAGCGCCTAGCCATCGGCCCGCGGGCCCAGTTTGCTTTTGCTGCCGATTATTGTATGTTTACGTTCCCTCCCCGGCCACTCCACCATGACAGCAGCATGTTTCCGCCAGGGGGAAATTGTTTAATATTATACTTCCGATCGATCCCCATCAGTGTTCAGAGCAAAAACAGTTTATGGAGTGTGCACTTGCATTTCGTTGACTTGTGTTTTGCTGGTTTAAAAAAAAAAAAAAAAAATCCGGATGTCAAAAATGTGAACAGGCCATCTGTCATTACTGGAGTGGTCCGCCGCTGGTCTGACATCTAGCGGACATTCCATTTCCATTCCTTGGCAGCCTTGAATATACTTAATGAGGAACATGTTTTTTTGACCAAGGCCAGCGATGCCAAGGAAAAGGCCAATGGCCACTGAGCCAGGTGGGATAACTACCATGATAGCCCCAGATTGGAATCTTCCTCCTGTTTTCCCGCTTTTTCTTTTTTTTTTTTTTTTTTTTTCTTTTCTTTGTTTTCTCTTTCTTTTTTTTTTTTTTCTTTTTTCAAGGAAGGTGAAGTTGGTGAAAGACATCGTAAGTGCACAAGACAAATACAGCAAGTCGAAAAGTTCCAAAACAAACGCTGAGCTGCTTCAGATTACATCCCCTCACTCCACCAACCAAAATTTTTTTTTTTTTTTTTAACGGTGGAAACAGCACCGAAGACCAAACACTCGAAGACAAGGCCGTGAAAGAAATCTGCATAAGTATCTAAATTCAAAGAAATCAGTTTAGGTTTTGAGACATACACGGTGATTGTATGGATAAGCTGGGCTAAGCTAATACGCTTCAGACTCGTCTGATGTCTATTTACGGAACAACTAAAAGTAGCACCGATATTTTCACTCCGCTTCTTCTGTCGTTATCACGCGGCCATCACGGACTTGCAGATTTCTTACCTCTGTTTCCCTATCGCTTTTTATATATATATATACCTCAGCTTGCACCTCTCTCTCTCTGTGTCTCTCTCTCTTTCTCTCTCTCTCTCTCTCTCTCTCTCTCTCTCACACACACACACACACACACACACACACACACACACACACACACACGCTCTGACATAGGCAGGCACATGTGCTGTATTCCAAGGGTCCCAGATCACACACTGTACAGCATGGTTAGTTTCTTGGTTCTGCGTGCGGTTTTTTTTGCAGACCAATCAGTGATAGCTAGGTTATTCTACAGCCCCCTTGACTTTTCTCCCAGCGACATTTCTTCGGGTCGCGGTAGACAGTTTGGAACACTGTCAAAACAAGAAGACGCATGACTGCCTTTCCGCATTTGCTGCAGCATGCCGGCGGCAGGTAGGTAACAGGTCGCGTACCCTACAAATAATTTTTTTTCTCTCTCTTGCCTTTCTGAGTTGCGTTTCATCATTACGCTGTATTTTCTCTCGTTCATATCACTGTGCAGTGCACGCAGGTTTTAAAAACACAAGCAGTTCTTGTCAGTTGCAGATGAGTTGCTAAGAAAGATGTTGCACTTTTTATGGACTGATTAATAACTCCGGATAGGTGAGGGGATATTCAACCAACTCTTGCATGATCCTTTCTCAGTGCTGCTCATCCGTCGCTTTCAATTCGGTATAACAATAAGAACAGATGTAGCCAGAGCTAACAGTTTTCTTCGTAACATCCCGTCTTATCATTTTAACTATGTTCGCTATCATTTTAACAATGAGAAGTTTGTTTTGGGCGAATTCATTTTTGTCAACTGTTGTGTCCTAGGTATATATTGAGACGTACATGCGTGCGCGCGCGCGCGCGTGTGTGTGTGTGTGTGTGTGTGTGTGTGTGTGTGTGTTACGAGGTCCATTAAATTACCTGTAAATGACTTGGAACAAGATATTTATAAGTAAAACTGTGCATGTTGAGTGTATGAAACTTGCTGTTGGAACCGCCACTAGTAAGCCTGTTAACCCTTATATTTGTGAGAGTTGAAATGGCGAAGACAATCTTACGTACACACTGTTTGTAAAACGCGCACCTTGAGTTTCCCGCTTCGCCCATTTTACCCTATTGAAATCTGTACAGTGTCCATTAGTGCAGCCTGAGGTAAACTTCATTCAGAAGCAG
>JACVVK020000084.1:0-17500 GCA_018292915.2 Batillaria attramentaria
TCACGACCCAAGCATTGAAAGTCCAGCGCTCTACCATTCGGCTAACCCCCCCCCCCCCCCGCCTCAACACACACACACACACACACACATACACACACACACACACACACACACACACACACACACACACACACACACAATAATAATATAAACATAAAAATGTCGACGCTTGTCCCGTTTCTTGTGCTCCTGACACTGTGCATTTAGAGAAGCTAAATCTGGTGGTAGCTTTGCAGCTAGATGAAGCTGAAACTTTGAGCGATCTGATCTGGTGAGTTGTCGCGGATGGTTTGGCGAGTTGACTGTGTTAAAGTTTGTCAAGTCAAGTCAAGTCAAGTCATTTTATTTCCGCATCTTCTGGGGGCAGAGCCGGAAAGTAATAGCGGAAAGGATAATTGAAAGTAGGAGAGACTGAACAGAAAGGACGAACAGACATCGTGTGTGACATTGAAGGAAGCAATAATTGGTCACAACAAGGTTCTAAGGCTTTCGGATACCCGACACCCCATAAGCCACCACAGCTTATACGAATGGGTCGGTCACAGGTAGGTGGCCTGAGAAGTCTGCCGTCAGCTACAAAAAGGGTCTAAGCGCTGAAGCTTTTCTTACCGCTTAAGCTCCATATCCTGGTGACAGTAGACTAGTCTTGCCACTTCACCCGAATGGCAGACTCGGCGACTTACTAATCAGGAGGGCGGTAGGGGAGATAATCCGGCCATTGAGGTACCTCTCTCGGCCCCTCGTCTTCAAAAGTCTCCTGGGTGCCCATAGGCTCTTCACCGCTCTCAGCACGATAGCGTTGTCCTCGCAGGTCGCCGTCCCTATCTCACAAGCCAGCACAGTGGAAGGTGCAATGGTGCTTAATTGGCCTTTGAACATCCATGACTCCACCGTATGCGTGTGGTTGTTTGGTGGTCTGAGGTTGTCCTCCTAAAGGAAGGGTGATGGGAGGAGGGGGTGGGGGGGGATGAAGTTAGGGGGTAGGGGGTTGTGATGCAGGATTGGCAATGCTTTGCTCAGATTGAAGGAAAGGAGTTTAAACCTGGCTTATGCTTGAGTGACCCCCAACGTTGTGCGACTGGGGATTCATGGCAGTGTGACCGGCAACAAATCATGCATGGGATTACAGGCGCCGCACGGTTCGTAGCTGCTGTGACAGGCTGCACTGACTTTTAGGATGTCCTGGCTTGAAAATATTTCAGACAGGTGCAGCGGGGGAAAACTGCAGCTGTTTATATCCTAAGTTGTCAGCAAACAAACAAAACAAACAAACAAACACAAAAAAACTCAATCAACCAGCCAACCAACAATGTAATGGCGACTGGGCTCAGTGCCAGCTGCCATCGTGTAGGTGGTTGTTGTTGTTGCTGTTGTTGTAGTCGTCGTCGTCGTCGTCGTTGTTGTTGTTGTTGTTGGTGGTGGTGGTGGTGGTTTTAGCTTTATGGTTTTCAACACGCGCAGTTTTACATCACTAGACATATATGAAACTATGACGTGTTGGTGTTGTAAGTTAAGGCGTCAACGACCCTTGTCCATGGCGAGGATGATTTCAAAGGCAGATGATCTGATAAAAGGTGTCTGTGCAAACTTTCACGGTGTTCCAGTCTCTGGGCTGTTTCTCATCGACCGCTTTGGCGACTGTGCCCCAATCATTGAGTCCTGACTGGAAGTAAAAGACAAAACAACACATAAAACAAACAAACAGCTGTGCTGTGTTTTTTTTGTTTTTTTCCTTGGTTGCTCCGTCTTTTGATATCACCCGTATGTGGCGGAAAAGACGTTAACCTCCATAATAACCAACCAACCACATCCCATACTGGCGGCATAGATTAGCATGCGTTGATTGATGCTTTTCAGTTTCCTTCTGTACTTTCATGGACAGGGGTCGCATGGAGATCGAAAGACTATAGGACGTTAGCCTAAGTTACTTTTGGCCCAAGTTAGTTCCTTTGGATCTCGTGAGAACAGTCACATGGCCGAGACTGCGACTCTCGATTTCCGAGAGTTTCCACTGTTGTTCCTGCTTCTCTCATTTGATTGCACGTGACGTGTTGTTTCTTTTAACGTCATATCATTGTTCTTTTCACCACAGATTTCCTTTAGGACGTCCTCAGCACACTGACAATTTTTTCAATCAGTGGCGAGTAACTCAGACTACTGGGACGTTAGACTCCAGAGTGCAGTCCCTTTTCGGCGGGGTGTGAAAATGTGACTGCTTACACCCAGCGCCATTTTCAAAAATGGCGAATTTTTTTTAGAAAAGCAGAGACGTGCGTGTCATATGATTCGATTTGAAACGAAGTCTTGAATATCCGACCACTTTTCGTTTGGGCAAAATCTTTGCCAGCGGACAATTATTGTTGCGCTTTGATGGCACTGTTTACGTGGTACACTGATCCAACAGGATGTGAGTAAACGGCAAGGGGGTTGCACTCTGACAGGCAAGGGTGTTGCACTCTACAGGCAAATATTATTGCACAGTGCAGACGATCACGTACCTGCCTTGTGGTGGAATAAGAGACGATTACAAAAGCATACACACCCGTGCTCTAGGACTGAATGTAATAATAGATCTGTCCATTCAGACAGAGACATGTTATGTATGTCTCTGATTCAGAAACACGCCTACTTTCACTCTGAAGACAGCCTGCCATCACTTGCGCCACTGAGGATCCCTCTGGGTTCAAAGCTGGTCAAGGATGACATAGTGCGCGACCTTGTGTTTGAGAGCACCGAGACAATTTAGGCCCGTCACGGTAGCGCAGTGAGCGCCATTTCCCCACTGTGCACAGAGGTACTTTCCACTGAAAGACTGTGCCCCAGAGAGTGCTGGGACGTCACTCTCTGGGGCACAGAGTCTTTCAGTGGAAAGTACCTCTGTGCACGGTGGGGAAATGGCGCTCACTGCGCTACCGTGATGGCCCTAAATTGTCTCGGTGCTCTCAAACACAAGGTCGCGCACTATGTCATCCTTGACCAGCTTTGAACCCAGAGGGATCCTCAGTGGCGCAGGTGATGGCAGGCTGTCTTCAGTGTGAAAGTAGGCGTGTTTCTGAATCAGAGACATACATACAGGGCTGCCACTTTCTGAGAGACAAAAAGCCTGAAAATTGACCCTCAAAATCTGAATGGAAGGAAAGCCAAACTCCAGGGAGCCAGTGGAAGGAAGAAAGGACTTTGGCCGAAGAATGTGAAAAGCGGGGGGGGGGGGGGGGGGGGGGGGGGGGGGGCGGCGGCGGTGGCGGTCAAGGTCTGTGCTGATAGACACAGACTCACGAGGTTTTTGGCCGGAAAAGCAGGAAAACGACTTTGCCTGGAGAAAGTGAAAAGCGGGGGGGGGGGGGGGCGGCAGTGGTCGGGTGCTGTGCTGATAGGCACAGACTCGCGAGGTTTTTGGCCGGAAAAGAAGCAGGAAAACGACTTTGCCCGAAGACAGTGAAAAGCGGGGGGGGGGGGGGGGGGGGGGGGGTTAACGTCGCCGAAGAATATGGGGCGCAAAATGCACCTTACCCGGAAAAGCCGACGGCCCAGCGATAGACACAGACTCGCGATTGTTTTGGCCGGAAAAGCAGGAAAAAGCCGGAGAAGCCGGAAAACGCTTTAAAAGCCGGAAACCTCTTCACAGCCGGTTCAAAAAGCACGAAATCCTGCCACAGCAGGAAGAGTGGCAGCCCTGAATATGACAATATGAGGCGCAAAATGCACCTTACCCGGTAAGGCCGACGGTCCAGCGATAGACACAGACTCGCGATTATTTCGCCGAAAAAGCCGGAAAAGCCGGAAAAACCGGAAACGGCTTTAAAAAGCCGGAAAGCTCTTCACAGCCGGTTCAAAAAGCCGGAAATCAGGCCACAGGAGGAAGAGTGGCAGCCCTGTACATAACATGTCTCTGTCTGAATGGACAGATCTATTATTACATTCAGTCCTAGAGCACGGGTGTGTATGCTTTTGTAATCGTCTCTTATTCCATCTCAAGGCAGGTACGTGATCGTCTGCACCGTGCAATAATACTTGCCTGTAGAGTGCAACGCCTTTGCCTGTCAGAGTGGAACCCCTTTGCCATTCACTCACATCCTGTTGGATCAGTGTACCACGTAAACAGTGCCATCAAAGCGCAACAATAATTTACCGCTGGCAAAGATTTTGCCCAAACGAAAAGTGGTCGGATATTCAAGACTTCGTTTTAAATCGAATCATATGACGCACAAGTCTTCGCTTTTCTAAAAAAATTTCGCCATTTTTGAAAATGGCGCTGGCTGTAAGCAGTCACATTTTCACGCCTCGCCGAAAAGGGACTGACTGCACTCTGGAGTCTACTGGGACGTAAGTCCGAGACCAGCTTCACTAAGCTGAGACTAAAGATTAGTACCAGATGCACAAACGGAGACTAAGGTAAGTTTACGTCTATTTCAGTGACTACACGGTAAAGAACGCTGATGATAGTCTCGATGTAATAAGTCTTAGACTAAAGTTGTTTCACACTGGTCCACGCATCAGGCAGGCCCCAGCAGGGCTGAACTGCTCACTGTCGTATAGTTCTGGCATATGGTTCTGGTCTTTTTTAGTGTTTGTTTGTTTTTTTTTTGGGGGGGGGGGGGGCTGTCCCAACTCTTTTTGCCAGCTTCAGTGTTGTTCCTCCCAGGTCATGGATGGAATCCACGGAGTGCTCGAAAGCTGGGGCAATTTTTATTATGCATGATGATGGAGATGAGGATGATGGTAAGATGATGCCAGGGAGGTCCGTGTGGTTTGGGACTGCGGGACAGGGCCGCTTTCCACGCTTCCTGTCTTAAATATCCCGGCGTTCACCAGGCCCGGGATCTACGGCACCTGCGGTGCCGGCCGTGTAATCACCCACATCCTAAGACGTGTCATACCAAGGGAAGCACCCCCAAAGTCGCACCCGTGAAGTGGGTGAATCTCGGCTGTGTGGCAACAGCTTCCCCATTGGGCCCATAGCATCTAGCTCTGGGTAGGAGCCGACCTAGGTAGGAAAAATCCCGCTTGCCTCGGCTGGAATTCGAACCTGGGTCTCCCGGTCCATGGTGCTAACCACTACACTACGGGGGCCGTAGTTCTGGTCGTATTGTTCGTATATCTGCGACTAGAGTTAAGTCTAGCCTCTTTTCGTGCATCCCAGGCCCCTAAAATTTATGTGAAAACTTTATCGGTACAGCTCTTGAACCCGTCTCCCGCCCCCTGATTTGCGTCTGTCTTTGGCTTTATCTCGCTGATGATGCTACAGCAAATCCCTCAATCGTTCGACAGTGGCTGTATCAAAAGAAACATAACTCTTCGCACTGAAGAGCGGCTTAAGGGCCGATAACCCGAAATGGATCCAACCCCTCGGCCGTCGCCAATGAGGGGTTTGGTGTTATCGTCACTGCAAGTTTAATCTCTCTGTTACGCCAGTCCAGCTTCTGGGGCTTCCTGTGTGCCACACGCAAAATCCTAGCCTACACTAGCACGAGGAGCTAGATAGACAGTACAGACTATAGCCCGTGCAGGCGCAGTATCACAAAGTGCAGTGTTGTTCTGGGGGACCCTGTTTGGCGACTGTGCTAGTTTGGAGTGATTTTTGAAAGCGGTTTTTGTTGTTGTTGTTGTTTTTTTTTTTAATTTGTGGGGCAAGTTGCATGGTATTTTTTGTTTCATGACTGAAGCATTTTAAGGGGTGACTATGATGTCTGAGCCTAACAAGGAATATAATTATAGACATTTGGAGGGACTGTATATCCTACAACGGACTTGGCCTGTCGGGTTAAGGGGTCCAACTGCGGGTCCTTAGGTGCCAGGTTCGAATCAACTGTTGGGCAGGAATTCGGTTAGGGGTTTTCCCTCACCTAATCGAGTCAAAATGCACATGCGGACTCGTTTATTGTGCATGTCCCGCTTTCGTGTACATACGCATTTACAGTTATCAGATGTGCACGATGAAACTCCCTTTCCATCCAGAAAGGGATGGGGGGTGGGGGTGGGAGAACAAGCACCCTATGCATGGGGGGTGGGGGGGGTGGGGGAGGGGGACTGCGATGCACGCTCCCTCGGATGAACAGTCCGAAGATCCCTTAGTACGGTGATGGGAAAAATACATCACTATGTGTCGAAAATTACTGTTACCTGTTCTCTCAGTGTTTCAAGTCTGCGTCTGCTTCGAATCCTGGTTGGGGAGTCAAAAATATTTGCTGGCTTCTCCTCGTTGCCCCGTCTTTCATATCACCTTATCTGGCGGAAAAAGGCGATGATTAACACCCCCTAAACAACCGAACAAACAGTTGTACGTCTGCATTATCACTTGTTTTTCACGAGGCGAGGAACATGCATCACCATTCTCCCCGTAGTCTTTTCTGGCCACAACGTAACAGTCGATTAGGCTTGTCAAGATGTGGTATGTGTTCGTTGAGGCGGTGCAAAACAACGCATGCATTCGAACCAACCACCCACGCACACTCACGCAGTCACACCATGCAGGACACGAACGACATCCAATCACGAAGAGGACCGTAGATCAAGACGTTTTCCTTTGTCTTGAGGGGAGCTGGTGTGGCCGAATGGTAGAGCGTTGGACTTCTAAAGCGCGAGTCGTGAGTTTGTATCCCGGCTGGGGCCAAATATTTGTGCTGGCTTTTTCATCGTTGCCCCGTCTTTGGTATCACCCGTATGTGGTGGAAGAGGACTTTAAACCCTCAAACACCCTCCCACCCATCCTCTGTCTTGATGCGATCCCCGAATCCACGTTCATACATACACACAAGCACACTTACATGCACTCAGTCGCTCATTCACCCGCCGTGCTGTCTCGTCACATGACGTCAAGGCAGCAATGCTATGGTAACCATCGGCCAATGACGACAACAATTTACACCACTACCGCTCACAGACAACGTGTTTTACAAGTACAGTGCGAGAGTGCAATAACTAATAGAGAATCTAAAAGAGTATGCTGCCATCACATGTCGTACATGTTGGGCACTGTACGGTTTACCTGCGACTACCGACTGCGTCCATCTAAAAGATTTAAGGCCATCGGGTACCATGGCTTGTAGGTCATTTGCCGCGCGTCTGTTTCCGACAGGTCCGTTTTTCACGGGATCTCCTCCGCGACGTCTGTATGGCGAAAACTGTGACAGTCGGTGATATGTTAGTAATCCGGCGTCTGGTGTTGCTGCTGTGTGCATCCAACTGTGTGTCCAACTGTCTAATCGGCAACGCGTCGGATTTAGCCGCTACGCTACTGAACGGCCTTCACCAATGTCAGTGGCGATGAAGCGTGGGTTCGAGCCCAGGTCGAGCTTGCGATATGTGATACCGGTTTTTTCCTGGCTGCCGGGCTGCTCATCGGGGGTTTCTCTCCGGGTTATCCGGATTTCGTCCCCCAGCAAAATTGTAAAAATATAGGATAGGTATTGGGTGGCGCTGCACCGCGGCGACGCGCTTCCCGTCGGGGAGGCAGCCCAAATTTCCCGAAAGGGATAATAAAGTAGTTTAAAAAAAAAAAAAAAAAAAACAGTCCCCGTATGAGCTGAGAGGCGGGAAAGTCGAGGTGGCAGAGCCTCGGAATGTCCATGATAGGGTTGTGAGTTCGATGCTCCGTCGGCAGCTGGGAGCCAGCAGTTTCAAAGTGTGGTGGCTTGTTCCTTGCTACCGGTACTCTCTTTGCCACATAGCAGGCGTTCTTTGGTGGGAAAGCCCGAAAAGACGTGAAAACCCCACCCACCAAAAGTACTAAGCAACACATATGAAGGCGAGCGATTGGAGCGAACCTGTCCAGCTGGCTTTGGCCGAAGCCGATTCAGAGTAAACCAGAATGTATCAGTCACCGAGCTCGTCCCCCCCCCCCCACACACACACACACCCCATCCCCGCACAAAAAAGAAAGTTTATAAAAAAAAAATTAAAAAAATACGGTAGGTAGGTCTGCATCAACTTTTTTCAACTGTTTGTAAAACAAGTTTCCTTCCCCTCACCCCCCCCCTCCCTCTGGCAGCACCGTTACGTTTCAAAGACCCAGGTTGGCTGCATGAGCTGCCTCCCTTGCCGCAACAAGCATGCATTTTTCGAGGCAAAGCACAGAAATGCATGCTTGTGTGTGCAAGAGAGACAATTCATGCAGTCAATAATCTCTGAAACAGGCTGAAAATGTACTGTGCCGGTGAATACTTTCATGTGTGTGTGTGTGTGTGTGTGTGTGTGTGTGTGTGTGTGTGTGAAGTTTAAGTTGTTCATGGGTCAGGCTTCTGTTAGTGCAAGTTTTATTTGTTATTATTATGTCTTATTATTATGTTTTATGGTGGCCTATAATTTTCCTTCTGGGATTAATAAAGTAATTTGAATTTGACTGCGACAGAATTCACCGCTTCACTGCACACTGTGAAATGACAAGTTGATCACAAAGTTGTTCAGAACTGTTCACTTTCCTTTCCACCGAGTGTGTTTGTTTTTTTCGTTCTTAGCAATTAGCTGTCTCGGCTCAGGTCTTGTTTAGCCTGTTTCGCGTCAGCACAGAGGCTAACGTCAGTGAAGCCGATGGTACAGGGTTGAGAGGAAGTCAGCTTTGGAAAGTTACTCAGTCGTTTCCCTTTTAACTTCCAGCCCGGAGGTTTTACATGGGGGGAGTACATGGCGGGGGGGGGGGGGGGGGGGGAGAATACACGGGAGAGTACATGGGGGAGTACATGGGGGAGTACATGTAGTTACAGAGTGGGCAGAAGTGTCGTAAAGTGTCGCAGTGAATGCGTGAACACGACGCGAACTATGTAAAACATATCTCATAAACATCACCCCATGTCTCATTTCGCCACGGCAAACACTCGTTTGGTGTCACGCTCTATATAGACTAGCGCGAAGCACAGCCAGGTGGACTTTTGGGACAAAATGCGGACTTTTTCTGCCTTTAGACTGAAAAAAAGGACCACAAACATCATGAATTTGATAATTTGTCCCTTTTCCAGAGAACGGTAGATAAATATGATCGTGTAGATTCCATTCCTCTTTGAAGACTTGATATTGTGAGATGCAAGACGACCCCAGCTGGAATAACTACCAGCTGTGTGTAAAACGTTTGATTTTATGTACATGTCACCAGAACTACCAAACAAAACATTGCTGAATCTAGCAAAATTCATTAGAAATAGCAAAATCGTCTAGTATGTCATGTAGATATGTTTGTAACCATGTCGACATGTTTCACCTTACACACGTGCACTATTGTTTTTTTGTTTGTTCTTTTGTAACATATGCGACGTGCAGTTTGGACTGTTGTGATTTCTTCCGTCCTACATGTGTTTTTGTAATTCTGTACGTATAAGAATCATGTACGATGCATTACTTGACATTCCTCCATACCCCAAATGGAAAGAAAGGAATGCAGTCTTTGAATCTTGAATCTTGAATCTTTTTGAGCACTTCTTTTCAAAGATATATTTCACTTTCAGACTTACTTATAAGAAAATCTTTTATTTTCTCCAAATTTCAATTTTCGGCAGATATGTTGATTTTATGGTTTGCTAAGAACGACAACAACGACAACAACAACAAACCAAACCAAACAACAACAGCAACAACAACAACAACAACCCGCACAGGCAAGAACAACAACAGCAAAATGGGATTCTCTATTTGAATGATAGGCCCATGGTTTTTTTTTTTCCTCTTTTTAGAAAAGTTAATTCAAGATTTTTTTTTTCAAGTTACGCCGCCGTTTTTTGTTTTAGAAAAGTTATGAAACAAAGAAATTCTAACAATTATCAATTGCTTTACCCTAACTTTTAGTGAATTGAGTGTACTCGTATGATATGTGTATGTCACAGTCAGTCCTTGGAGTCTTTAGTCAAGTAGGTGTACAGTATTACCAATACTTACTTACTTAGGCCCCTGGCTCCACGTGGAGCATAGGCCATCGACAACCCTTCGCCATCGCACTCTGTTCTGGGCTATTCTTGCCACTCCAGTCCAGTTGGTCCCCTGCTTATATAACTCTGCCTCAGTGTCCCGCCTCCAGCTGTTGCGAGGCCGGCCTCTCTTCCTTTTCCCCTGTGGGTTCCATGTCAGGGCTTGGCGTGTGGTGCTGGATGCTGGCTTCCTGAGGGTGTGTCCAATCCAGCCCCACTTCCTCCGCAGGATCTGCTTGGCCGCTGGTTCCTGCCCTGCTCGCTCCCACAGCTCTTCGTTCCGGATCTTCTCTGGCCATCGGATATTGAAGATGCGCCTCAGACAGGTGTTGAGAAATGTCTGGATCTTCTGCTGCATCGTCTTCGTTGTCCTCCATGTTTCGCATCCGTAGAGCAGAACTGACTTCACGTTGGAGTTGAAGATGCGAAGTTTGGTTCTTATGCTGACAACTTTGGATGCCCAGATGTTCTTCAGCATGACCATTGCTGCTCTTGCCTTGCCGATTCTGGCTGTGACGTCTCGGTCTGTGCCTCCCTGTCCATCAACCACACTCCCCAGGTAGACAAAGGACTCTACCTCCCTGATGGGCTCTCCACCGACTGTGACTGGTGTGTTGGCAGTGGTGTTGATCTTCATCAGCTCGGTTTTCCTCCTGTTGATCTTGAGCCCTGTTCCGGCTGATGTGGCTTCCAGGCATGTAGTCTTGTCCTGCATCTGGCTGTGGCTGTGAGACAGGAGCGCCAGGTCGTCCGCAAAGTCGAGGTCATCCAGCTGCGTCCAGAGTGTCCACTGTATCCCGTTTTTCCTGCCTGTTGTGGTGGTCTTCATGATCCAGTCGATGACCAGGAGGAAGAGAAACGGGGACAACAGGCATCCCTGGCGGACTCCGGTCTTCACCTCGAAGCTTTCTGACAACTGGCCGGCATGGGCAATCCTGCAGCTCATGTCTTGGTAGGTGCACTGGATCAGGGAGATGATCTTCCCGGGAACTCCATAGTGCCTTAGCAGCTTCCACAGCGCCTCTCTGTCTACACTGTCGAAGGCCTTCTCATAGTCTATGAAGTTGATGTAGAGGGGGGAGTTCCACTCCAGTGACTGCTCAACAATGATGCGTAGGCTGGCGATCTGGTCAGCGCAGGACCTGTTCCTGCGAAAGCCCGCCTGCTGGTCTCGGAGCATAGGGTCGACTGCCTCCCTCATCCTCTCCAGTAGAATTCTGTTGAGAACCTTGCCTGGCACTGACAGGAGCATGATCCCTCGGTAGTTGCTGCAGTCCCTGAGGTCCCCTTTCTTTGGCAGCTTGATGACGATCCCTTCTTTCCACTGGGCTGGCACCTCTTCCTTCTCCCAGATCTTGCTGAATAGGCTGTGCAGCATGTTGACGGCTGTCTCTGTGTCTGCTTTGATGGCTTCTGCTGGTATCTCGTCCGGCCCTGCAGCTTTCCCATTTCTCAGTGTCATGATGGCTTTCCTGATCTCCGCCTTAGAGGGCTTGTCGCAGTTGATGGGTAGTTCTGTCTCAGCTGGCGGGATGTCTGGTGGTGTTTCAGGGATGGGGCGATTTAACAGCTCCCTGAAGTGTTCTGCCCATCGCTTCAGCTGTTCTTCAGTTGTTGTCAGTGGGTTCCCGTTCTTGTCCTTCACTGGTTTGTCTGTCTGCTGAAATTTGCCCGCGAGCTTCTTGGTCACCTGGTACAGGTCTTTTAGGTTCCCTTGTCCGGCTGCTTCCTCTGCTTGATTGGCCAGGTTGTCGATGTAGTCCCTCTTGTCCTTTCTGGTGCTCCTCTTCACTTCTCTGTCAGCTGCTGTGTATTCTTCCTGTGCCTTTGCCTTAGCTCTTCTTGTTCGGCTCGTGTTCAGTGCAGTTTTCTTCTTTTTCCTAACTTCCAGCTTCTGGATGGTATCAGCAGAGATCCATTCCTTGTGTTGGGTCTTTCTCTTGCCAAGGACCTCTTCGCATGTGTCGTGCCAGAGTTTCTTGCTGTGTTCCCACTGTGTCTCGATATCCATTCCACTGTCTTCTATCAGGTCTTGCAGTGGCTGGAACCTGTTGGAAAGGCTGATCCGGAATGCTGCTTGTGTCTCTGTGTTCCTGAGTAGGCCAACGTTGTACCTGGTCCGTGTGTTGTTGGCGTTGGTGTGTCTCTTAAGCCGAAGTCTCAGTGTTGTTGCAAGAAGGTGGTGGTCTGATGATACATCGGCACCCCTCATCACGCGCACATCTCGCCACGATCTCCTGAACTTCCGGCTGATGCAGATGTGATCAATCTGGTTCTCCGTGACATGGTCCGGCGATCTCCATGTGGCCTTGTGGATGCGCTTGTGTGGGAAGATGCTGCCTCCTATCACTAGCTGGTTCAGGGCACAAAAGTCTGCAAAGCGCTCGCCATTTTCGTTCATCTGTCCCAGTCCGTGTGTTCCCATGGTGTTCTCATAGCCTGTGTTGTCTGATCCAATCTTGGCGTTGAAGTCTCCCATCAGTATGGTCATGTCCTTGGCTCCTCCTCTATCTATCACTGTCTGCAGTTGTTGGTAGAAGTCATCTTTTTTCTCCTCTTCCGCATCATTGGTGGGAGCGTAGCACTGGATGATGTTTAGCTTGATGTCTTTCTTCTTGGTGATGAATTTGGCTGTGATGATGCGGGAGTTGACAGGTTCCCAGCCGATGAGTGCCCGCTGTGCCTCCGGTGCCAGCATCAGGGCCACGCCCTCAGTGTGGGGGGCTCCATCCTCTGTGTGTCCCGAGTACAGCAATTGCTCTCCCGATGAAAATCTCAGCTGTCCTGTCTGTAGCCACCTCGTCTCACTCAGTCCCAGTACTCCTATCTTGTAGTTCTTCATCTCTCTTGCTACTTGTATGGTCCTTCCTACTTCATACATTGTCCTGATGTTCCATGTGGCTACTCTTGTCGTTGTCCTGGGTGTTAGAAGGGGGGTCGGCCTTGCAGCTTCCTTTCGGCTTTCACTGCAATGCGTCATAGGTCTCCGGGATGGAGACCCTTCCTTGCCCAGGTGAATGTTTTGGTTTGTTGCTGTCGATGCTTCTGTAACGTTATGTTTTTTTTACAGGTAGGGCTGTTAACCCTACGCAAACCCGTTTAGCCTCTTGGAGAGGTGGTCCACATTCGTCTGACCTCTACCCTTCGACCTGTCCAGCTTGGGTGACCCTGCCAGGAGCACGTGCTCCCGCTGGCGTGGCTCTCTGGGTCATTGAGGTACACAAGCCACTACCCCACGACAAGGGTTGGACCATGTAGGGACAGTATTACCAATGGCAATGTGTAATTTCGATACACCAAATAAATAATGTCTATCTCTATCTTCATCTCTATCTTAATGGGGTGAGCGGAGGTCTAATACGTTGGATATTATACGCTGCGCTACTGAACGGCCGTCACCAATGTCACTGCGATGAAGCGTGCGTTCCTACCCAGGTCGAGCTTGTGATATGTGATACCGGTTTTTCCTGGCTGCCGGGCTGCTCATCGGGGGTTTCTCTCCGGGTTATCCGGCTTCCCTCCCCCAGTAAAACTGTAAAAAATATAGGATAGGTATTGGGTGGCGCTGCACCGCGGTGACGCGCTTCCCCCGGGGGAGGCAGCCCGAATTTCCCGAAAGGGATAATAAAGTAATAAAAAAAAAATAAAAAAAATAATAATTATCTTCCTTGAAGCCTAGAAAAAATGGTTGGATTAGTTTTGCAATTTATGGCAAGTCATGCAAAATTAATATTATGTATTCTAAGCGTGTGCCATGCAAACTCAAACTTTGCGGCTGAGTGGTGGGGGTGGGAAGGAGGGGGGGGGGTGCGAGCTGGGTAAGTGTAAACACAAGTGAAGTGTTTGTGCAAGTAGGTGTGAGGAGAGGTGTCGTTTTGGATCTTTTTGAGATGCCGATCCCGTGCCAGCCTCGCTGTCGGCGCGTGAAGCTCCACGTGCAATTAGCATCTACTTACGCAAGCGCACTCCGCCCCTTTGGCACGCTTCGGCACACGTGGAGAATGCAGATTCACCTGAAGCCGTGTCCAAAGTGTACGGCCAAACATGGCGTATACCCGCTGCATTTCTTGCTATAATTATGAGGTTAGTTGGGTTTTGACTGATCACTGAGTCCAGCTAAACATTGATCAATCCAGTCAGACTGCCAGGTCGGACACATTTGAAGTGTCAATGGGTGTGTTTACACTGGACCAACTAAGCGAACCTGGCACGCTCATAAGCGGACCAAGCACGTTTACGCCGGGCCAGGGTGGGTGTTTGGGAGTTTAACGTCCTTTTCCACCACGTAAGGGTGATACCAAAGACGGGACAACGAGAATAGGGCCAGCACAAATATTTGGCCCCAGCCGGGATTCAGTTCGAACTTACGACCCGAGCATTGAGAGTCCAACGCGCTACCATTCGGCTATCCCGGCACCCCTCACCCGAGCCAGGAACCGGACCTGGTAGTACATACGCATGTGACCTAGGCTCGCTTCGGGTGCCAGGACATTACGTAACACTCAGGTCAGCGCACCTTCTACAACACTGTAGTGTAAACTCAAGCCGAAAGTAGAACTGGCGCGGTTCCGCTGTTCGGTTCGGTTCTAACTAAGCTCGGTTCCTGGCGCAGTTGTAGTGTAAACACGCTCAGTTACTGTGACGGACAAGTTAACAAACAGGTCCAGTTGACGCAGTCAGAGGAAACGGAAAAAAACATTAAAGGAGCAAGTTCCTTTTTTTTTTTTTTTTTTTTTGCACTCTCGCCTGTGGCAGGGGTCAGACTCACACCCACTCGTCGCACGAAATGCGCGAGCAGAAAACCAACCCGACTGACCACCAGCCGCCCTCTCCTACACCAACCTTGTATTGATGAAGAATGGCGTCCACTCGATATTGCGGGCTATATTGAGTATATTCCGTACACTTTGGTTATGTGTGAGACTGAAGAGGACAACTAAACTGAATAAAATTTTCCAAAAAAAAAAAAAAAGGGGGGGGGGGTCTCCACAGGTAAGTTGACGAATACGTTGGAGCAGCGTGGAGCGTGGCAGTTTTTCAAACGCGAGAAGTTTTACGACCACCGCTTGGAGCGTATTGTGCATACCCAGTTTCTGTAGCTCATCCATCACAACTTGAACATCCAGCCGTTTTTCTCACCTCAGTCCATCCTCAACCAACCCTAAACCTCCCCTCCCCCGGACCCCTCTTACCTTCTACGACTCCCACAGCTCATATACCGCTAGTCGGGGCGACCCTTCCGGTTTTGTTTTTGTTTTTTTTGTTGTTTTTGTTTTCTCGTGGGGTCAGGGTTCCCTCCATAAAAACAACCAATAAACTCGAAATATGCATCTCTTTGGTCTCTGGGTGAATATTTATATAAGAAAAGGACACGACAGACGCTGAATAGCGATCCATAAAAATATACACTTTACTTTCGCTCCGCACAGTGCACTCACGTCTCAGTCAAAAATACTCTAACACTATGACATGCGCCATAGGGGATCCCATCAAGTGCCGTTGCACAATCATGTTATTAATATCCCGCTCAGCTAGTGAACGTCATCGGAGAGCTTACAGGTAAGCCGTCAATAGGCGACTCCACTCCTGTCAATCAAAAGCGGCGATTCGGCCCAAGAATCGAGCCAATCGCGTGCCGAAATATTTGCAGGCCTTTTTCTCGTTGTCCCGTCTTTGATATCACCCTTACGTGGTGGAAAAGGACGTTAAACTCCCAAACACCCACCCACCCTCCCTGTTGAAGAATCTCCGTAACTTATCTGTCCTAAAAGACATAATAATATGAGTTGAATGAGAGGCACTCTCCTGTGTACGGCTTCAGAAAAAAAAAATGGGTCAGTGATTTCCTGAAATCCCTAGCTCTTTAAATCAGAGAATTTTTTTCGCGGAAATCCCTGGAAAATTTAGGGATTATCTGAAATCCCCGAGTGAAACAGTGAGTACATGAGTTTCCTGAAAATTTGAGGGATTTCAGGAAATCCCTGATGACTCAAATTCATAACACCGATATATCCGCAAGAATGTCATCGATCGTGGACACATATAGTGTTAAATTACTGTTAGTTTTAATTGCCCGTGAAAACGTTGAGCGTCAGCCACATGACCTGTGGATACTGTTACACTTTAATGTGTGAATCATGTTAAACAGTAACCCAGTCTTTCGGCTCACATTTCTGACACTCATGAAAACAAGTTGCATGAGGTAGGAGAAGATAAATTATGCATTGATGCCCCCCTCTCCCCCCCCCCCTCTCTCTCACACACACACAACCCACGTTCCTTCGAGATCGTAGGCAAATTTGGCACTACTCAGTTTTTCTCTCATTTTTTTACGTTTTTTTTTTTTTTTCGATCAATAATTGTTGTGGACACATCTACAAAGACAAATGTGGTTCGTTTCCCTGATATATTCTGGATCTTGGTGGGTATGCAACACGGTATACATTTCCTAGTGCTTGTTTGTATGCATGCTGTTTTGAGGGTGGGTGGGTGTTTGGGGGTTTAACGTCCTTTTCCACCACATAGGGTGATATCAAAGGCGGGGCAACGATGAAAAAGCCAGCACAATATTTGGCCCCAGCCGGGATCGAACTCACGACCCGAGCATTAGAAGTCCAACGCTCTACCATTCGACCACCCCGGCTCGCATGCTGTTTTGAAATATCGTGTCATGTCGATGCATTCATTTCACCATGTATTTCTTATAGAACGTCAGTGCTTTAGTTCGAGAAGTATCTTATGTCTGATTCTATAGTCTCGTTATCATCTCGTTCATTTCGTTCACTGACACAAAATTTGCGATATTGGCCTAAAAGTAGGACGTCTGGTAAAACTGAGAAAATTTCCATTTCTGTCTGAAGTTGAATTACCCTACTGCACCTGCAAATGAGCAGCAAGCACAGGTATCCATTTCGTAAATGCATAATTCAGTATTCAAAGAGAAACAGAATACGTGGTTGCATTTACTCCGACTTTAGCGGGATAACATTGAGTAGGATTGTGTGCATTGAAAACGAGTTTTCGTAAATCCCGCTCTTAACTGGGCACTGCGGAGCGCCAAAGTGCTGTCCACAGTTGTGACACAGTTGTGATTTTGGGGGTTTCCGCCGCTGTGGAGTCATCACAGCAACCTGGATTTCAAATAGCCAGAAATGTGACTGTGGTTTCCACAACAGTTTCTGACTGGCTGTACTAAGTCACTCGGCGCGCAAACATGGCGGACAGTGTATCTTCCAATCGGTTTGTCACCGAGCACAGCTGTGTTCAGTTTTGTAGTTAGTAGACACACCGAGCGCAACGACTGTTATGTTCACATGTGTGTTTTGCGCGTTGTGCCCAGTTAAGAGCAGGCTTTAGATTCCCGTATCTGCAATTGGTTTGTTCAGGTGGGTGGACTGATATGGGATGAGGAGATGGGGAAAGTTGGGTTTAAAGGGGACAATGCGGGTTTAAAGGGGACAATGCGGGTTTAAAGGGGACAATGCGGGTTTAAAGGGGACAATGCGGGTTTAAAGGGGACAATGCGACCATTTTTATGCTTACAGATGGTTTTGAGTTGTTTTGTGGTATCTGTCATCACACCACTTCAAACACCTGAACAGTGACGGCGT